>CAKAEH010000667.1:0-290494 GCA_916381525.1 Cercopithifilaria johnstoni
TAATGCTCCTCAAGATATTCAATCGATCTCTGAGACAAAGAGAAAAACAAAACTTCTTAAGCATTATGTATTATAATTCCACGAATATCTAATGGAACAAAATTGAAAATTGAAATTGATTAAATCACCAGAATAGATGAAATGAATGAATGAATGGGTCAAATTATCGTTCTCCTCATTGAATCCCCGCTTTCTCAATCTTTCATAGCAAAAAATATTTTTTGTTTTTCCAAAATTTATCCTAAATATTTTATAATTTTTGTCTTTTTGATAATATAAATAAGGCTATTTCTTGTTTTTAAATAATTTAAATTTCTTTTTTAAAATAATTTTAATTGAAATGAAAGAAAGAAAAGCGAAAGAAATTATTTATTTCATTTATTTAACAATGACTTAAATTTGTATTTAAGTATTTCATTACAGTTTGTAATTATTCGAATATTTTTTTATTTACCAATATGATAAGGTATATTTAATGTTAGATGAATTGAATTTTCTAATAGGATTTATATATCATTTCTAAAAGATATATAATATTGAAAATAGGTTAATCGATAAAATTCAATCGTCATCATCAACATCATCATTATCGTTACTAATTTTAAATATTTCCTAGGCCTGTTTAGGCAGAAGAATTGGGAGAGAGAAAGAAGAAGAAAGGCCTCAAATAAAAGCATATCAGTGATAATCATATTAATACATAAAAGTGAATTTATATTTCGCTAAATGAAAAAAAAGAAAGAATCATAAAAAATTGTTTCCGTAAAATTTCATAATTACAATTTCAATTTCTTTTTTTATCATTTCAGTGTTATATCATTTCAATTTTGATTATCACTGATATGCTATAATTTAATTTTTGAACGCATAAGCAATACATTTATCATTTTCAGCTATTACGTTTTATTGTAGCTTACAACACTAATTATTAATTCAATGCAAATAAGAAAAAACCTTCTTATTGACTGACAAACCTATGAAATAGATTTTTGAACTATTTCAAATTTCTTTCTTCTAAAATGATAAAATTATATGGGAAAAAAGAAATGAAAGAAGAATGAATGATAAAAAGCTTGAAAATTTTGACCTGAAGGTCATTTTTATATCATTGAGCCAGAAAATTGATGTACATCGGAGTCGTTTTAAAAACCCATCCAGGATGAGAAGAAAATAAAACAGCCGTCCTTCTTATCTTTCAACGCCACCAAAACTTCATACATCTTATGCTAATAGATAGATATATACAAAGTTCTTTTAAATTTCATTTTATATTTGATATCTCCAGCAAAAAAGAAAGAAGTTTTTTTTATAAATGACCTTCAGACGATTGGAATAATTGTTGTTGTTGTTGTAAGAGAATGAGAGAATTGCTGAATAAACTTCATCATTGATAAAAATTATTGTTATTAGCATCGACAATTTATATTAATCCTTAAAATTTCAGCTAATATTTCATTTCTTTCTTACCTTTTATTTATTTATTCTGCTTTTGTTTATTCTGTTCTTTTAATTTATCTATTCTTTATTTATTCCTTTTTTTTATTCTTTCTAATTATATTCTAATTATTCTTATAAGTTTATTTAATAAAATACTCTTTTTTAATTTCATTTAAAAATAATTTAAATTCTTTCAAAAAAATTTTATATTATACTTTTAATATTTACACTGATAGTTTAATCTTTGTTCTTATACTTTTATTATTTACAATTCTTTAATAATTTTTGCTAATATATACATATATTTCAAGTGAATTGTAATGATAATTGTTATGTTCGTACTATATTTAAAATTATATTAAAATATAATTTCAAAGATTATTTCAAAATGAAAAACTTTTAAAATAAATTTTCTACTAGAAAATTATTAGATTATGAATTAGTTTTCTCTTTCTTTATTATCATTTATAAATGATAAGAGGAAATAATTCACTCTGTATAATGTTATCAGTGATAATGTTGCAAAGATATCTTTTACATATATTTTATTGCAATTTCTCTTTTATCAAATAAATGCAATATCGTCTTTTTTTGTTTATTTTTCCAATCAAAATTTTTTAAAAAGTAAATGAATAAGCGAGAAAGTATGTGCGTTGTTTTTGAATTATAAATGAAGCGATTTCTATTATCAGCCAATTTTGTATTATAATTTATGAATTATTCATTTTAATATTTTCACTATGTTTTTCGTTTATGAAATTATCCTAAAATTAACACTAAAATATTTCATATCCATTCTATTACATTTATTATTCTATTCTGTTACATTCATTATTCTATTCTATTACATTTATTATTCTATTCTGTTACATTCATTATTATGATAAAAGAAATTTAAAATTTTCATTATAATTTCAAGTAAAATTGTTTATTTGTTTCATAATCCATTATAAATATTACACCGAGCATTGCTGTAATTATTTTATCATTATAAAAAGCTTAATCAATCGAACTTTTCCGCTCAAATTACTTATCTAATAATCCATTACAAATACATATATATATATATATATATATAATAGCAATATTAATTTCCGGACTAACTTCCCGATTAACTTATCATTAGTTTCTTTTAATATGTTATCAATGTATAAAGTTGCTTCATTTTCGTATTTATTTCATGCATATATGTATTAAACTGGTTTTAGAAACCACTTAATTAAAACTAATTAAAATGACAAAGTTTATATTTGTGTAAATGATAAACTAACATATCCATATTTCACAAATATAATTTGTCCCATCTTTACCTCACTCACCCCCCTCCCCCCTATCATCATCCTTCACCATCACTCGATCATCTTTTCCTGTCATATTATTCAAACCAATCATCATTGTGGAATTGTTAGTGTGAAGGTTACAACTATTCAAATTATCGTCGTCAATTATTTACGCTCATTCAACCTTTCAACTTCTCTAAGCTTATTTTATAATAAAATATGAAATAATAAAAATTTTTATATTTTTTATATCATTCTCGAAAAAAAGAGAAAAAGAAAAGAGAAAGATAAAGGAAAAGAAGAGAGAGAGAGAGATAATTTTACAAAAAATACAAATTATTCGTTCTTTCTTTTGAATTATTTTTCATTTTGCAATGAAATAAATTATTTTGAAACAATTCAAAAAAAGAAATTTCCTCTCATTAATATTAGTAATGCAATAACTGTTAATTATATCATTTTTGTGTTATATTTCATTCTGCACTCTTATCATTATCACTCTTTTCCTTCTTTTTTAGTGATAACGCTTTTTTCTTCTTTCTTTGCACAATTATTTCATATTTTAATTTATATATCAAATTTGAAATTGTATAATTTAATTCATTTCTTTTGGAGTAAAAAATAAAAGTAAGAAATAAAATTAACCTAAAAAAGCAATTCGTCGTTTTAATTAAACAAATTAACAATTAAAGCTGATAATATATGACATATAGTGATAATACATGATAAATATTTGACACATTAAACATCTCTTTTACGAAATTTATTGATAATATAAAAAATTTTAGTGTAAAGAGTAAATTATTTTAACACATTTTCATATTATTATAATAATACAAAAAATTAAATTTTAATTAGTAATTAGTACATCTCTAATTAATTAATTAGTACATCTGTCTTGTTTAATCTAACCTTACTTTGTGATGTAAAATTTTTAAAATATAAAATTATATCAAATGTAGAAGAGATATCATCTGATATGGAAAGAAATATTACATCATTCTTTGAATGAGAAGGATAAATTTATATTTTACTTATCAAATCTAAAATTTGATAATAAACATACTTCTCTTTTCTCTTCTTCAAATCCTTTCCATTCCCAATTCATTCACTTTGTTTCATTATGTTTAAAATTCTCATATCTTCAACAATTCTCTCTACTGTTTCCATATCATTTTGTTTTGATTTAAAATTTGTAAGATAAGGTCAGAGGTTGCAGAACTATCGAAATTACTGTCTAGTATTTATACTGTGATGTTTGGCGATGATAATGGTATTGGTGTCAGCGGTCGTTGATGATGATGGTGATGGTTGGTACCCATCACAGGCTGGTGCCTTACTGCTATTGCTGGTTTTGGCCTTCTTTTCTTCCTCCTCCTCCTCCTCTTCCTCCTTCTCTTCTTCCTCCACCTCCTCATCCTACTCCTCCTCTTCCTGCTCCTACTTTTGCTCCATCTTTTCGAGATTGTTCCCTCGCGACCTCCCGTCCCTGATGGACCGGTTATTGTGGAGGAAATCATCACATATAGATAGAAACACATACATACATATACATAGAACCATCCGCATATTGTGGGTGACGTTTGGTGACAACAGTTCAACAGAGTTCATTTTGATGTATGTTGTCACCTTCCCCTTCTTCCCTGCTAACTTGTTAAAGAACCACTTACCTTTTCCCTATCCTGCATTACTCGCTCTAATCTATTGAAGCTAGTTGAACTGAGCCGTTCTCTAAAACTGCACCATCCTATCTTACCTATGACCTGATGGTCAAGTTTTCTCTTCCTTCTATTATTCCTTTTACATACTTTATTTATTCCTTCTATCTGCTTTATCTTGAACAAGGTAACTGACTGTCTCATCCTCGATAACTTCATCCTTGCCATCCAATATAGGTATCATTTCATTTCATTCACCAAATTTTCCGAATCTTCCTCCCTTAATCCGCCCATCGCCATTTTGGTTAGTTCTTCTTCAATTGGGTTTTATTGTTCTTCTTGTTTTTTTCTCGTCTTTCATGACAGCCTACGGCGTTCGCTCATCCAGAATCCCATTTTTTCGTGATGCTATAGAGATATCCATAATTTCTTGTACAATGATTAAATGAATGAGAAGAGATTATATGTATATGTATGATTGATGAGGTCCTATTTATTTCTTATCATTACAATTACATGAAACGATATCATTTTAATTTTTCTTTTTTTCTTTTTTTTGTTTTAGAAATGACCGAAATCACATCTTTCTCTTTCCTCTTCTTTGTTTTTTTCTTCTTTTTCTCTTCGTAGAATTTATTTTTCAAAATTTTCACTAACTGATAAACTTCAATTATCACTCGTTTTTTTGTTCTTTCTTTCTTTTCTTTTCCTCTCTCTCCCTCCCTCCCTCTCTCTCTCTCTCTTTCTCTCTTTTTATCTCTCAACATTTTTATATTTAAAGTATGCAAATGAGTTTATCTGAAATTTCCTAACTTTTTGTTTAAAGTTTTTTCAAAAGAAAAAATTTCAGATTTTTTAGGAAAATTTTCCAAGCTGTTGCATTTTTTTTGAAATTCAGTTCATATGATATTGTTCAGTTTTAAATCGAAATTTCGACAATCATTCGAATGAAAAGTTGTCAGAAAGAAATATTATGGCAATTTATAAATAAAATTTCTTTTATCATATCATTTTAACTTCTATAAGTTTGTTTATCTTTTATCAATAGTTATGATAATGAATTATTTCAGAAAAATATTTTAACCAAAACTTTCCGACAACATATTGAACAAAATTATTGAAATAGGAAAAAATTTTTTAAAAGCCATTATTGAGAAGTTTGTTGATAAGAGCTTATAAAGAAGAGAATGTTTGCAAATATAATTTAAATTTCATATCATTGGAAATGTTTCCTAACTTCCAATAATTTCATTAATATATTATATCATCTAATTAGCATAAAATACTTTTAATTGTTATAAAAATCAATGAATGAATTAAAACATAATGAAAATTATTGTTATACACTATATTGCTGTATAAATTATTAATTATGTAAATTAGAATATGTTTTAATAAATTATAAAATATAAGAATAATATGTGTGTAAACATATAAAGTTATCACTTTAACCTATTTGCGCTCAATTTCCTGTATTTAATCATTTATGCCAAAAGTGATCGGTACAAGTTGGAGAAATTGTTTGAGTTTGTTGTGTAAATAATATTCATACATTCATTCCGTATACACAGCGGAACTGGGAAGGAAGGAATAGGCGGTATCCGATACAGTCAGGAGAGGTCAACTCCGCCGACTGGCACGGCTTCGGGAAGGAAGTCCATCATCATCATCATCATCATCATCATCATCATCATCATCATCATCATCATCATCATCATCATCATCATCATCATCGTCATATCAACGTATCATTTGTTGCATACTTTAATAAAAATAATAATTTAACTCATTTTCTGTTGTTTTTAAATTTCTGATTAATAACTATTACGAAAGAATATCTTTTCTATTTGATTTTTTTTATGAAATATATCATTGATTTTAATTTCTTCCTTTTAAATTCCTTCCCTAGGAAAAATATTTTGAACCTTTGACCTCTTAAATATATATATTATTGATATGTTCCCTTCGAGTTTATTTTCTGTAGAGATTATTTTTTGCTACTCATTTAATTATAGCGAGTAGAAGAATATCGAAAAGTAATGAAATATTAAAGATTGGATTAATTAACATTCCTTCAATTGCATATTAATTACTTATTATATCATTTCTTCTTGGCTAGCAAGAAATAATATACCTATCGATGAAATTATCTTTTTAATAATTTATCATCCATACGAAAATATGAAGCAATACGAAAGATTATTCAATCAAACATCAAATTGATCTTATCATTTGCGTTTGTTACAGAGCATTTGTTTACTATTGATAACGATAAATTTGAAAACTGGAATGTTTTTTATATGTAAAGAAAGCATAGCAGACAAAAAAAAGGAGCAAAAAATTAAAGCTTAATCATTTTTATCATTATGCTATCTTATCACTAAATGTTCTTTCACTTTTCTCTCTTCTTTAATCATTGTATATACTTTACTCTTTCTTAATCTTTCTATTAATCAATCATTTAAACTATCAATACTTTTTGAATTTTTAATTATACATATAAATTGATAACTTTATGAATTTTAATATCACAATTTAATGTTCTTAAGTTAGATATTTTACGATATCAAAGGTACTTTTGAATCATTTCTTCAATCATTTTACATCTTATTTTTGATAATCATAACTAATGCACAGCTAATATTGTTGCAATATAATAAGTGATAATATTTTTGGTTAACTTTTAAATGAATTTTAATTGGTATACCGATTAATGAATGTACCGATAATTTTGAATCTAATAAATTAAAAATAATAATATGCAAAAATTACTGAAACAACTTTGTAGATAGCTGTTTAGATAAAAAGTTATCAGACAAGTATAAGCATAAATGTTTTTCATTTAAAAACTTATCAGGCAATTATGACTCTTCGTGTTCGATATATAGCTATGCGCATTTTCATTGCTCTTATCAGGCGTGATTATTATTAGTATATTATTATCACTATAATCATCGTTGTCATAAATTATCACCGTTTCCTATTTTATGAAAAGATTAATTTATTGGTACGTCTCATAGGGCTGTTTCAAATTAGCAAACCAGTTTCATCCATTCTTTTTTGCTCTTTCTCTCTCTCTCTTTTTTCTCTTTTAGTTAATTAGATTTAAATTAAAACTAAAGAACGAAATATTGAATGTTCCATGGGAAAAAGAGGAAATCAGAGAGATAGCGAAAAAAATATAATTTATAAACTTTTGTTTAAAATAAAAGACAAAAAGAAATTACTTCTCGTGCAAAATTTTAATGAAAAAATAACAATTTTATTTGTTTTTTCTCTCTCCCCCTTCTCTCTCTCTCTCTCTCTCTCTTTCTTTCCATTTTTAACATAGAGAGATTTTGAAGAAAGAAAGACAGGAAAAAGATTGCAGCTTGAACAAGATTTTCTTGTTTTTTCTTTTTCGCTAAAAAGATCCAGAAATGTCTTCTCTCTCTCTCTCTCTCTCTCAATGGCTTACCTTTTGCAGTGATAACAACACCTTATCTAAGCTTGTTTTCACAAAACAAGTTTTTCCTTTTTTTGCTGTCAAAAGAAAAAGCAACTTAAAAGATGAAGAAGGATGAGAAAAATTGGGGACTAAATTAGTTTTAATAGTTATTAAATAATTAATTAATTAGTCGGTACTGATTGTTTTAATTCCATTGTTTTTATTATTAAATTTCTATTTAATTCTAATGTATAAGATATGATTTTTTTTAATTTCATTTCTTATTATAATTTATACTTATTTTATTTATTTATTAATGTCACATACTCGCAGAGAAGCAAATAAAAATTATGAAAAAAGTTCAGAGGATTTAAATTTTTAAGTATTATTTTATTTTAATATTCCATTTCAGATATATCTTTTGCAACATTTGAGATGTTTATTTGGAAAACGAAAAAAAATTTGATTACATATATATATATGTAATCAAGTACTCAAGTACATATGTATATATCCCAGTTGATCGATCTTTCAATTTCGATTCCGATATTAGCATAAGTATGCCTTCAAATAAATATACATCTCAGCTAATGCAATAAAATTGTAAATATTATTTTAATGATTGGAATAGTTAAAGAAAAAAAAACCGAGGGAAAAGAGAAAGAGAGAGAGAGAGAAAGTAGGATAAATCACTTGAGAATTGGGATTGAAACTGAGGTTGATTTGCAAAAAATCTAGATCTTCTTTTTTCTTTTTAAATATTAAAACTTTAACCGAAAGGATGAAAATGCTGTCAGCAAGGAGATGTGTGATCTTTTCTTTTTCTTCACTTCTTAATTAGTAATTATCCCTTTTTTTAAAATATAAACATACTACATATTTTGTATTGTTTCAAAATTTTCTCATTACTTATTTGAAACTTCATTGTTTCATTGGTTGTACATATAGAAAGAATTAATAAAGAATATGAAGAAATATAGAAAGAATTATAGAAATTAAAGAGTTAAAAACAATGAGAGGAAATTAAGGAAAGAAAGAGGTCAGAGTTTAAGGTTATTATGAGAGCATATTTTTAAATATATGAATAAATTTTTAATTTTTCAATTTTTTCGTTACAAAATTATTTTAGTATTTCAATTCTTATTATTTCAAATATTTATTTATTAAAATTTACATTTTTCTTTTTTGTTTTTACGAAAATTTTCGTTCATTTTATTGAAAGCAATATATTCCATATATGTTATGTTTACATTGAATCATACTATTACATATTAACATATCATTTGAATTAACTAATTCTCTCTACTTAGTTGTAATAAAATAATATTATTATGTTAGCAAAGCAACAAATGAAATTATATTGAATTTCGAAATTAAAATGACATAATTAACATCCCATCTATTTTTGCACGCTCATCTTGTCGAATATTCAATAATGAAGTTAACTTGACCCGATTTTCGATGAGGTAAAAACAAGGTCATTGACTTCGTCTATCTTTCAATTCACCCATTTTCATCGTTCTCTTTTATTGCCATAAAGAAACACCGAATTATCATTCAATTTTCATTCCATTCAGTAAAGGTGCCATTTTTTGAACTAAATTACACATATCATCATTATTCTTCCTATTTTTATTTATTATTATTATTGTTTATTTATTTATTTGTTTATTTATTATTATGTCAGTTTTAGATCTGAAAGAAAAATTGATTATCAGAAATGCTGATCTTTAGATGTTGTCTTTTTTTCATTCTTTGTTTTCATTGGCTTAGTTGCAATAAACGTTATCAGCTACGGGACTGTTATCAGTTATTGATTACATTTGTGATAGTTGTTGAAAAACGAAGTATACATACACTTAAAAGTATAGATATATATTATTATCACTAATAATATATATATGTTTCATATTTTACCCATTCTTATGCAAGAAATTCCAATCTATTTGCCTGTAATATGCGCTGATAAGGTATGTGAAATTCTTTTCCATCTTCTTCTCTTCATATAGTTTTATATCATTCTCTTATCAATTATTCTACACCGTATGTGTAGCAATAAAATCATTTCCCTCAACAAGTATATTTCATGATATGCTACAATTATTTTAGCTTAATAACAATGATAATGATAATAGGTTATCATTTATTGCTTTAGCAAATAATAATGTTTATTAAAATATCAATTATGTAATACAATTATTCCAAAAAGTTCATATTAGCAACAACAAAAAATAAGTACAAATACGCATCTGACATTTGTAGAAAGGTGACCGGATCGGAATGATTAGTATTGTTTCAGGAAAAAGTAAAGAAATTTTTTCTGTTTTGTTTGAAAGTGACAAGTATATAGTAAGGATACTTGTAAATCAAATAGAAGATCAAAAAACGAACAAAAAGAAAAATTTATTAGTTTCTTAAACAACTGGAAAGTCTGCAGTTGTTAGCTTAATTGGTTTGAAAATTTTTAATTTTTATGAATGAAAAAGAGCTTACAAACATTTGCATCGATCATTCATTCATTTTTGTTTATCATATCATATCATATCAATTCTTCTTGTTTTTTAAATAATTTAGCATATTTAAAAAATATATATTATATGGTAAAGGATAGATTATATTTATCATATCATTTTATCATTCATATTTCTTTTTTTGTTTTTGTTTTTCATTAATTTAGCATGTTAATATCATTTTATCGTATCATAGTCTTTTTTTTTTTGTTTTTCTATTAATTTAGCACACTAAAGAAACGCATATTACATATTGATAATTTAAATACTGATAATCTAAATAATTGATAATCATGTGATAATCTAAATAAATCACAACGATAATTAAACTCTTTTTCAAGCAAATTAGAAATGCGTTCATTATATTTATTCATTCCTGGAAAAGAAAAAAAGGAGGAAGAAACAGTTAATATTTTAATTCATTTTATTCATTTCATTTTAAATTTGAATTATTTTTCCCTATTCATTTCCTATTTTCATTTCTTTTTTTGCAATCATCAAAAAAAGAGAGAAAAAAGTGAAATTTAATGTTAATAATATAACATTTTTGATTTAAAGGGTAAAAAGAGGAAAAAATGAGTTTTGATGATTGGGTAAATTAATGAAATGAATTGAAATGAAATTAAATTAAATGAATTGAAATGAATTGAAATGAAACGAAATGAATTGAAATGAATTGAAATAAAATGAAATGAATTGAAATGAAATGAAATAAAGCAAACGAATTAACGATCAATCATTCGCTTAAAAACATTTACAATTTTAATAGATTTATGAGAAACTGAAAAAAAACTTTTTTCTTTTCTTTTTCTTTTTTTGAAGAATTTCTTTTTTCTTTTTCTCTTTGTTTCTTTATTTTTTGAAAGTATTTATTTTCTCTTTCTCTTCTTTAAAAATTTTAAAATTTTTAATAACGAAAAAAATTTTATATGAGAGTGAAATTATTATTATTAATTATTGATAATGATTATTAATTATTATTATTCGTGTTTGTGTTCCTGTAAAAGTGAATGGGAAAATTTTTCAAACAACAAAAATTCTCTTTTTTGAGAAGCGAAAATAATAGGTTGGTGAATTGAATCATCTTGCTTTTAGCGATGATAATGAATGATGCAGCCAGTTCTCTTCAAAGCATACATTCTTATATGTGATGATGATCAGTGTGTCCTTTCCAGTAGGATCAGTCTAGTTGAAATTCGATGAATGTATCTATCTTCCTTCCTTCCTTCCTTCCTTCCGTTCTTCCTCTCTTCCTTTCTCCTTTCATTCATTCCTTCGCTCATTCATTCCCATTCGAATTTGAAAAATTTATTCCTAATCTAACATAACAAAAAGAAAGAAGTTCAAATTCAATCATATATATACTATAAAATATAATCAAAAGAAAAAAAAAGTTACTTCTCTTTTTCTTACTTTTTTACTGCGAAGAACAAATTTATTAATTATTTCATCCTTTCTTTTTTATTTATATGTATATAAAATAGTTAAAACAATAAATTTCTTCTTTATTTCATTTATATAATTCCAACAATAAGTTTTTCATTGATTTTTTTTGTTACTCCTAAAAATTCTTTGAAGTTTATAGTATTTTCTCTTTCAATATTTATTTATGATAAAATAATATATCATTTTCAAAAGAAACCCGATGATTCTTATCATATCATGATAATATTTGAGAAATAGCATCTATTCTTTCCTTATTAAAATAATTGATAATTAACTATTCCAATATAATAATGAACTTTTCATTTCGCAAAAAGAAATTAATTTAAATTTTTAAATTGAAAAAATTTTTCCCTCTTTCTTTTTCTTTGTTTTCTTCCCAAAAATTATATTAATCTAATTTGCTATTCCTTTTTTTTGCATAATAATAATAATATATATATATATGAAAGAAGAGAAGAAAATAAAATTTTTGTTTTCTTTTAAAATTGTGCAATTAATTATGGCTAAACTAAAACTATGCATAATTCATGAAGAATTGACAGATAGATTTTGTATTGTTGATAATGTGGCATCCAACAACGATCAACGATTGCTCCCTCCTTCTCACTCCCCGCCTTTCCCCCCGCCTTCCGTCACATCGGAATATATTAATAATATCAAATATATTTACATAAACGATTGATTTCATTGACCAACCAACCAACCAACCAGCCAACCAACCAACCAACGAACCACAGGCATTCATTTATATACATAAATGGGCGCCACAAATAAATAGATGTGGGAAATTTTTATTTTTATTAAGATTTACAGATTGAAGGACGAATTAAATTATTCTTTTTGTTTTCATTAAAATACTTTTTTGTTTCAAACTTTTCTTCCTTTCATTAAAAGGTTGAATTTTTTTCTTTTATGAAATTCTCATTATTGAAATGTTGCAATAATTATTTAGAAATTAATTAGAAATTTCGAATAATTTTAGCAGAAATTTGATCAGTAATTAATTTAAGAAATATTTACACATATACATATATGTGTATAATAATATAGTTATATTATTACAATGTAGTAATTAATGATATGATTATCTTTAATTTACGGCAGAATTATTTGATGATTTATTTATCAGAATGTTTAAAGTAATGAAAATTTATTAATAACTCTGTTTGAGATATCTATTAGCATCTGATATAAATGTAAATATTGTTTTATCATTGATATTATCTTATCATCGATTCAATATGGTAGTCAACAATTTTCGTAATAAACATCCATACAATACAGATTTACTCTGTTCATTTAGTTTTATTCAACTATAATAATGTAAAAACAAAATAATAAACAATTAAATGATAAATTTCAACAGATTTCTTTTTATTGTAGGAATAATTTCTATTTTGTTTTCATACAAATATTAATTACTAATTAAAATGATGCAAGGAAAATGTCTACTACGATGTTGTACACATTCATACGTATATTATCATAATATTTTATCGTTTTTATAATTATAATAATATAATTATGAATATTATGTTTTTATTTATTTCAATTATTCTAATTTAATTATTTTTCTTTAATTTTAATTATTTCAATTATTTTGTTTAATTTTTTCAAATTATTATTTTATAGTTATTTTTTATTTGTAACACAAAATTTTCGTCAGTAATAATTATTATTATGTTAAGAGTAATGTTTAGGCATTTGAAATCTATAAAATTTACTGTTTCAATTATAATTTTTCAGCAATGACACATTTGTCCGATCGAATTACGTAATACCGGAAATATAAATAAAACGGATGGATATTTAATGACAGCAGCAATAATAGCAATAATTCAAATAGAAATTTCAAGAGAAAAATGTTTATTTTTGCTTAATTAATTTCCTGTTTTCTTTTTTGAAAAAGTGTTAGATTTCCTTTTTTTGATTAGGATCAGGTCTAGACATGAAGATCAAAGCACAGAAATTGATCAATGATTAACTAACTAGCCGGTTAGTGAAGATATTTCCACTTTCCTCTTCCGCTTACCAACCTTTCATTACATTTTATCTCATTCCGTATCAATAGGAACTTCGCTTATAACCGGAATTTAACTTCTTTTTTTCCCTTTTTTCTTTCTCTCTCTCTCTCTCTCTCTTTTTTCCACATTTCACTTTTTTTCTTCAGCTTTTGATTCATTCTGTTACATTCTTTTTCCAGGCAAGCATCATTAAATTCTATCGATGATAGTACCTTTTAGGTAGAACTTTTATTTTCTTTAATTTATTTTCTAATTACAGTAAAGTAGAGAGAGAAAGGAGTACAGGTGTAAATGCCCTATTAAATAAGGAGGGTTAATGATTCAAAAATTATGAAATTCAAATGACGCCATCCAATACATAACAAATAAATAATATTACAGCAAAGATTTAAAATGTAACAAATATAATTTTATATTATTTTTATGTGAGTTTTTCATTTTGCATTATTTCCCTTTGTTTATTTATTTATTTATTAGTGAATGAATGGAAAAATGAATTGCATTTGCAAAAGAAAAAAAGAAAAATTTTTTGCAAAATATTGGATTAAATAAGTTGTTTGAGATTTTGTTTGTATAGCAATAATATATATTTGATGTCTATTGGTGCTTATTTTAGGAAAATATTGATTTTAATATTTACATATTCATCAATAATCCATTATTATTTTGGAATGATATTATAATATTAAGCGTTGTAGAAAATTTTTGCTTCCCATTTTTATTCAGATAGCTTTAAGCATTTACTGCAGTTAAATTATGATTGCAAAATAATAATAAATAAATAAATAAATAATAGTAATAATAATAATATTAGTAATCATAATAATAATAATAACAATAATAATAATAGTATCATTTATAGATTGAATAGAATAGTTTTTTTCTCAAAAAAGCCCCAGAAAGTTTGAAAAAAGTTTTTTAAAGCAAAATTTACCTGAAAATCTAATTAGCAAATTACACTTACACAATGGAAATTTTTAAATTAAATTTTTACGGAAATATATGTTTACATATATACATAAATAATCTTTATAAATTGCCAAAAATTTCCCACGATATAGTACTTTGGAAAATTTTCCTAATTGTCTTCCAACATATGTTTTGGAAAAGATAGAAGAAATGATGATAAGAGAGGAGAATGATCACGTAGAAACGAAAGGGAAAGAGAAGGAAAGAAGAGAGAGAGAGAGAAGGAAGGGGAAAAAAACGATTTGCAAATATTCCCGACATTCTCTTTAGAAAACTCTCATAATGCTCCCGATCGGGTATCATGTATAAATCATCAGGTGAACAAATACATGCATGTTTATTATCTATCCCTCTTCTTCAGTTTCTTTTTTTTGTATGCAAGCAGCTGTTAAAATATCATCAAATTGTTCCTTTCATTTTTGCTTATCATTTTTAATCTCACACATACATTCTCACATATTATTGCATGTCTTTTTTAAATTGATCATAAATAGCTTATCATTAATACTAATTAAAATAGCTTATTATTAGTACTAATTAATCTGTTTCAGAAATTTTAAATCTAAAAGTTTCATTTCTTTGCTTCATTTGTTTTTCTATTATTTAATATCGTATGATAAAATAATATAAGTTTGATTTGAATTATTAATTTATTTTTACCTTAATTTTAGTATCAAATTATTATCATAATTTTAACACTTCTTTTTGATAAATTTATGAAAAAAGAAACTTTTGAAGTTAAACACTTTTTTTAGCAAATCAAAAAATAATGTAAGTTTAAAATGTTTCTAAAAAGAAATGATAAATTGCGAAATGTATAAAATGTGACTAAACTTATTGTTTTTGCAATAAATATGTTTGCTGTAAACTAATTTATAAATCGAATGAGAACGTATAATTAGGATGATGATAGTGGTAGTGATATCTGATATGGTATGTTTACACTAATAAAATATTATTGTTATTAATTGTTGAAGTTGATATTTTCGATTGAATTTAATTGCTACCATCAGAAATTTCATCTTCTTATCTTTTCTCTCATTCTTTAATGTTCTCATTGTAAAGGCTGAAGTATTGAAAGAGTATGAAGAATAGATGAAGTGAAAAACTTTTATCTCTTATCACTACCACATTTGATCTTTTTGACTCTAATTTCCGGCCATATTAAAAATACATTTTAGTAAACTAAATGTATGAAACTTCATAATATAATTCATTCATTTAACTGATTTAATTTAATATTTAAGCTCAAATACATATTTTACGTTATCATTAAGAATTTTAATTTTTCGTGAATTTGTTTATTATATAAATAACCGTCAAATGATAAAGTTATTTGTTTTAATAGTTGTAAGGATATTAGAATTAAGCAAAAATCTCGCATAAAAGTTTCGAGTCTTTTTCGCTCATATTATTTTTGCTTAAATTTCAGGTCATGCGTATTAGTTGAAAATTATTCAGCATATTTGTTCGAATTTCAGATTAACAAAATATCTGAATAAAGTTGAATACAATTCGTAGCGACTGGTTCGCTTATTATTTCAATCCGGTTATTTCCGCTTTATTTTAATCTAACACATCTGAATGAATCCTAACGGTATGCTTGCAACAATGAATGGTGCAGCAGCAGCTGCTGCTGCAGCTGTAGGTCATAGCGGAAGTGGAACCGGACCAAATGGTACCGTTAATGCAAATGGTACCGGAGCTGGAATAGGTGGCGGTGGTTGTGGTGGAACGGCTACAACAAAAATTGCTGGACGACAACATTGCTTCCTATGCGACTTACCTCGTTGGCCATGGGCTATGTGCAATGATTACATGGAACCTGTTTGTCGAGGCTGTGTCAACTATGAAGGAGCTGATCGGTTCGTTTTCAATTTTAAAACGAAAATAATAAGCAATAATTTATCACTATAATATAATCTCATTAATATCTGTTATTCAATTATAATAAATATACATCAATATAATTCATCATTTATAATCTTTTACAATTTTAAAAATCTAAAAATCAAACTAATAGAAATCTTTTTTTCGACATTATTTACTTTGTTAAATCTGTTCAATGAACAAAAAATAGCTATGTTTATTCCAATTCATAAATTGGAGAATAATTTTTCAAATTATAAATGTTTATCAAATTCATCAAAATTTATTTTGAATGAAGCAATAATAGTTTATTCATAATTAATAGTTTCATTGTTGAAATTCTGAATTAGATGGAAATGAAAAATACTCATTCAAAAATTTTGATGGAAAATATAACAAAGTATTGGGTGGTCTTTGCTATATAATAATTATCATCCATTGCTAGGATTTATGCACAAAGTTTAAATAATAAAATAAATTTTAAATAACAATAGATTTTTTTTGTTTGTTCTTACTTTTTTTGAAACTAAATTTTACATTTTTAGGATAGAAAATGTAATTGAGAATGCACGCCAATTGAAACGCGTTCACGGATTTCCGGTAGGTGAAACTTCAACAACCATTGCTAGCAGAAATTTATCGCAGGTAATTCTTTTTTTTCCATTTTAATTTTATCTAATTCTATTCGATTGTCTTCTCTTATCGGCTGGTTTTTTTAATTTCACAAATTTTTTTTCTCAAATAAAATTTCAATAAAATTGTTGCTATTATTAATAAAAGTGAATGTTTTCATTTAGAAAGAATGTTTAATGCAAGCCGGTGCGGGACGATTTTCTCCAGCTGTGAACCGCGGTGTTAATCCCGCTACAGTACCACCACCAACGGTTGCGCAACATCAACAGCAACAACAGCAAGCAGTTGCTGCTGCAGCAGTTGCCGCTGCAGCACAAGCTCAAATGCCACAATTACCGCTAAATCAACTAACCGAAGTTAGCAACAATTATCATTCGTATCTTTTCTGTATAGTTGATCCCTCAGTGAAAAGTCGTAGTTTTCACTATGACCTTTGTGCTATAGCTAAAATTAGATTCGATAAATTTTATATTTTTGGCACAAAATTACTACTGCAGGCTTTGGTACAACAACAACGGTTCATTTCATTGGCTGGTAGGCAACCTGGTCAATTTACAGCCGAAGATTTGCATGCCTTGCAACAATTGCAACGACCAATTCATCTTCAAAATTCTCTTATGCAACATGGCCTTCCGATGAGTGAGTTCATATGTCTTTTTTTAAGATTATCTTTTCCTATAAAAGAGATAAAAAGAATATTCCTATTAAGAATTTTAATTAAATATTCGATAAATTTCTGAATCATTTGATTTTGCTAATATTATAATTATTAGTCATTTGTATATATAATTTTTAGGTGTATTTCCAAATTTGGTAACAAATAGCGTAGCAAGCTTATTACCACCAAATGCATCACTTGCTGCTGCTGTTGCAGCATCACGGAAACGTGATCATGACTCATCAGATGATATCAAACCTGATGTATATGGAAAAGTACAGCGTGGTAAGTTGTATATATACATATAGATATATAGACTCTCGTCCTCGCTCGCCACTTATTTGATAATTATTTTTCTTTTTATCTAGTAAAAATTTATTAATTTTAAAAGTTAAATTTATTTAAAAATTTTATTAAATTGTAGATTTGAAATTTTATAAATTTATGCAAAAAAAAAAGTTGAACATCGCATGGAATGAAACTGTGTAAGATATCGGGAAGAGATAATGAGCAGAGAGAATTGGAATGAATTTGAATAGTTGACAGAGCAATGTGTTATTGTTATTGTTGTTGTTGTTGTTTGTATTTTACTATTGGAACGAATAATTACATAATACAAATGGCATCATCATTTTTGCGCTGAATATAATATGTTACATAAATTACCGATTTAAATAAAAGATTAGAATTCATATAGACAAGAGAAGAAAGAAAAATGATTGGCGCAAATGTCATTCTCTTCTATTCCTTTTTCGCACTCATCCTTTCATCTTATCCTTCCTTTTGTGACCTCTATGGATCACATTGTATTTATTGTATAATTGATCAAATCAGAAATTTATTAAGGAAAACTGGATTTCTTCCTTACTTTTTCAAGTCTATCCTATCCATTAAATATATTGACAGGATGATATTGCCGGTATGCCGGTATTCATTTTGATACTTCTGCTATATGCTACAATTTACAGTGCCACTGTTTGGAACAGATGGTAAAAATGTTGATATATTTGTGATGCATTAACCCCAATATAGTTTACACAAACACACACACAGACACACACATACACAGGATCAAAGTTGACCTGATGTCTGATTCAGTAACCGGTTTTTGATATTCTTATCTTTCTCATTTTCTCAGTTTCTTTCCATTTTAAATTATTTATCCATTCATAAACAGTTCAATGACTTCACTTATCTTATCTGTATTACATTATACAATCTGTTAGTATTGCAAAAATTTTTTGACAGTTTTTGAATTTTTACAAATGAAAATAGTATGATAGTGAGAGGGAGAGAGAGGTTGAAATATTAAGAAATATGGGTACAGTTGAGCAAAAAAAGTATAGACCGGTGTTTTACCTGTATTTTACCGTCATATCTTCTTTTCTTTCTTTCTCTTTCTCTCTCTCTCCTTTTAATAAGAAAGAGTATTAGTTGTTGAAAAGTTTGTTAACTCCAATTTTTCTTTTTCATCCTACCGCTTCAAATTATTATCATTAGAAGAAGGATGAAGGAAAGGAATGAAGGAAGGAAAGGAGGAAAGGAAGAGGAAAGGATTTTTATATGTGTATTTAGAATTATGGTAGAATAGAGGTGAAAAGAATTGTTAAAAGTATATTCATTTTATGGTACGGATAACAGACGGACGAAGAACCGGTTTTTCGTGCCATGTGACCTGCTGGTACAATCCGGTGATTGTTATATTTGCTACGGAACACAAAGTATTTGATTAGAGAGGTCGCGAACAGTGGCAAAAATTCAAACATACCATTATTATTATTCTCGAACAACATGGAATAACCTCATATACCTCATCGTGAAAGACAAGAGAGAGGGAGAGAGGGAGAGAGAAAGAGAAAAGGGGAAAAATAGAAGATAAAGTAAGAGGGGTGAGCTTTTTTTTCTTCATAATTATACTGAAACAAATTAGAATTTGAAATGGATTTAAAGAATGATTCTCATTTCTTTTTCTTTTTAAATACATAAAATAGACATAACTTTAAATTTTGCTAATTTTGAAAGTTCAAAAAATTTTTCCAAATTTCTTTGAAAAGATGGAATGTCTTTTTTCCTTCTCTTAGAAAAGTTTCATAGAATAGTGTCATATGTTTGTCATATATGTGTGTATGTGTATGCATGTGTATGTGTGTGTACATGTGCAGATGTGTGCATGTGTATGTGTGTGTGTGTGTACATGTGCACGTGTTTGCATGTGTATGTGTGTGTGTGTACATGTGTACGTGTGTATGTATATTGTTATGTGTGTATGTGTATGCGTGCATGTGTATGTGTATGTGTGTATATGTATGTGTGTTCTTTTCTTGCAATGACATATTGTATGTTGCGCAACACTTTACTAATTAATAACTTTGTTAATTAATTAATAATTTCTTCCTTTTTTTCTCTTTAAAAAAGGTGAAAGAAAAAGATATGAAAATTTTACTTTTAATTAATTCTCAGCCAATTAATAACTTAAGCAATTTTTATCAAATTTAATAAATATTTTTTAATGAAATATGTTGAAAATGTAGAAAATGTGAGACAATTAGATAAACAATTAAATAATGTCGTAACTGTTTGTACCAACCATTTAATACGTATTTCATCAAACTCGTTTTTCCGCTTCCTTTTTTTTGCCTGAGGTTGTCATGATTCCATCTTCATGTATTCATGTAAATCTTTTTTTTAAATTAGAATTAGAAATGAATGGAAAACGTGTTATGCGTGTATGGTATTTGTGTATGTCTGTGTGGTATGTGGTGTGTAAAAATGGGAAGATCGGGTGGAAATGAGAGGTCGAAAAGTCGTTTGCACCACCCGGTCGGTAATCGGAATCTAGAACTAATCGCCAACATTTCTGCAAAATATCCAATTTTTCATTCATCATATCATTCTTTTTTTCTTTTTATCTCTTTTACCTACTTCATCTCTCTCTTTCTCTCGACCTGCTCGTATTTGCTAGCCTTTAAAATCTAAACTTCGTTCATTGACCTTTTCGAATTTGATGACAACGAACAAACTCGATCATCTTTCTTAACTCCTTCAAAGAGGTTATTGAATAGAAACAAACGGATCAACGAACTTCGTTCGAAAGGGCGGTAAAAGGCGGAGAAGGAGAAGAGTGGGAAGCAGGAAAATGAGAAAAATGAAAACCGGTTTTCCGTTCTTTCAATTTGCTCCAGTTCTGAAATATTTCTATTGACATGTTATCAGAATAATGAAGAAAGATGAAGAGTTCATATAGGCATCTCTTCGCTTTATCTTAAAAGGAACAGACGATAGCCAACTAGGCCAATGAACCTTTGCAGTAATCTCAGAAAATTGCGTAATTTCATCCAATCCGCCATCACAATTATCTTTCTCTCTCTCCTTTTCTCTCTCCCTCTCTCTGTCTCTTAGGTGACATCACAGATGAACGATCTTATGAAATGGAACAATATCTACCAATAAATAAATATATTTGTATACATATATATGTGTATGCAAATATAGGGACCGAATCAAATACTGTGAAATGAATTTGAAATAAGCCTAATAAAAAAAATAAAATACTAAATGGGTCTTTATTCATAATTTTTATCTTTGTGCAATTTGTTCGATATATTATCTAGTATAGTATTCCTGAATCATTTTCCGAAAACACATTTATCATAAAATGATGGATAAATTCAAACATACCGAAAATAATAATCATTATCCGGTAAAATGTATTTATCAGAAAAAAATGAATATCATCATAACGAAGTAAATATTCGAATATTCGAATCATTTTTCCTCTTCTCAATAAATAATTTTTTTGCATTTAAAAAAAGATATATTTAAATGACAAATTTGTATTGAATGATTCAGACTGTAACAAAGACAACAACAAAACAATTATTGACAGATTCTATCATTTATTTTTATATGGAAAATTGGAAGATTTTTTTTTAATTTAATGGAAGAGAATTGTGATGTTATTTGTTAGAATTTAATGATCGAATTAATTATTATAGCATTTCAAATATTTCCTTAAATATTATTGTTATTCATAAAATTATAATTCTGTAAATATTTGCATAAAAGGCGAATGAACCTTTTAATGCGAAACATCGAAACATACATCTTTCATGTAATGTTTACAGGAGATGCGCAAACAACTTCAGCATCACCAACATCAACACATAGCCCAGATCATCCAAACAACAATTCCTGTAATAGACGAAGCTTCAGCAATTCACAAAAGTAATTACATCTGATGCTCAGAAATTACAATTATTCAAAAAGAGGAAAAGATGAAAAAGAATTTTTTTGAGTATAAAATGAAAATATTATTATTTTGTAATTAATTAAATTTAAATTGTTTTTCTTTTTTTGCATAATTTTAAGAGATATTTTTATGTTTTTTAAATGATTGAAAGTGTTTTTAGCTTTTTTTTTAAAGAAGTGATCGAGTAGTGATCAGATGGATTATTATTTATTGCAGTGATTGAGTAGTGATCAGGTGATAATTTATAACAATGATCAAGCAGTGATCAGATGGATTATTATTTATTGCAGTGATTGAATAGTGATCAGATGATTATTATTTATAGCAATGATCGAGTAGTGAAATGTACTTTATGCCATGAACGCCTTGAAGATACTCATTTTGTGCAATGCCCTTCAGTCTCAGGACACAAATTCTGTTTTCCGTGCTCACGTGAAAGCATTAAGAAACAGGGAAGTGCTCAGGTTTGCATATTTATCTTATATCGAATCAAAAAAAAAATAAGCCTATTAAAAGATGCATTATTAGAAGAGTTAGATTTGTATCGTAATCTCATATCGAATGGAAAAAATAGGCCTAGTAAAAGATGAATCATTGAAAAAATTATCTCTGCTTTTGATTATACATGTTTCTTTTCTTGTTCCTTTCATTTTTGATATTTTTTATTGTTTTATTTTAGGAAGTATACTGTCCATCGGGTGAGAAATGCCCATTGGCTGGTTCACATATGCCATGGGCATTTATGCAGGGTGAAATTGCAACCATATTGGGCGATGATTTTGAACAATTTAAAAAGGAACGAGAAGCAAATAATTCCACCGCTTCAGCACTCGTACAAAACAATAACAATCAGGCAATTCATTAAAAGTTTAATTAAATTTTATAACTTAACAACGGAATATAAACTCAGATTATTTTGATTTATTTATCATGTATATTTTATCTAATCAAATTATAACATTTAATAGTTATAATTTTGCCTTCAGGCTGGTTCAAATCAGAATTCAACATCTCAACAAAATTCATCACCATCGGCTACAACAAGTATCGCCTCTTCAACTGGTCAGAATGGTGCCCCACCCGTTTCTGTACCTCAACATATCAATCTTAATTAGGCCGGGGTAGGAAGTGTGAAAAAAATTTATGAAATTATTGAGTAACTAAATTTATAATCTATATTGCTCAAAAGCAAGCATATTAAAAAAATCATATTAAACCTATATTCACTATTACAGATAGGGGAACTGAGGAAAAAATAAACTTGCCTATGAGCAATGACTTCATATGGTATTGCATAAATCCTTAGATGAGAAGAGCAAAAAAGAGAGAGACAGAAGAAAGAAAATATCCATCCTAAAGTCATTGGCGAAGAACTCAGGAATTATCGACTAAGAATGAATATCCGGATATCCGGATATGAGGGGGAGAAAAAAGCGAAATTAAGACGATGAAAACGTCTCCGTATCTCCCACATTATTATTCTTTTATTCTTTTTACATGTTAAATATGTTGATTTCAGTGTTTTCTCTTCTTCCTCTTCTTTTTTTAAACTCTATTTTGAAATGTATTGTTGATCTCGAAATGAAATGCCGCATAGTGCAAAATAATCCATCCGCTTATTAAACTCTATTATTTGAAGTGCTCTTTTTTTCCTATAAAGTCTTGTTAATTGTTTCAATAATTTTATTTGGTTCCATTTTTTTTCAGGTTTTTTCATTTGGTTGTATTAATTACCAATTTCTTTTTCTTTTAATCATTTTTAAATGTTTCATAAATATTTTGAAAGAGGAAAATCGAATTTTGTCAATGTCGCCCTAATAAATGTTCCCTCTATATTTCCTTATACTATTATTACCATTAATATTATTACCACTGTTTCAACCATCCCTTCATTCAACAATGGTTATTTTCATTTCGTTTTTGTAGTGGTTGTAATTCGGGTAAAATGTCTTGTAGTTTTTCATTTTTGCAAACACAATCTCGAAAATCATTTTCAAAATCAATTAAAAATTTTATTGCTGATTCAAATTCAAAAAGTACCAGCGGTGTAAACATCGATGTAAAAAAAAATGTTCCAAAAACCAATAACAAAAATATGAAAAATGATGAAAACTGAAATTGCTGCATCAATCTGAATCGATCTCACTTGAAAAAAAAAATCTAAATTAGAGCTTAAAAGTCTTTTGAGGTGTGATAAAAACAATAGCTGATATTCTTTGGACCCCAACAGAAATGGTCATTCTCATTATGCAAATAAAATAACTATTCTGTGGTGGAATGACATCTTGAAATTCGTAAGCAGCTTAAGATTTGTTCAGCTTTTAGATTTCCTAAACAGCCAAATCAATAATTGTGGAAAGTACACGGCAAAATCACAGCAATTAATATTACTCCAGAAATCAAGTATATGAAGAGAGAACCACTAATTTTTAATTTTACTATCCAAAATGAGAGTGACAGGACCATCGTTTTCAATCTGAACATTCATCATCGCACCAAAACGACCATCCTATAAATTCATTTCATCAATTGCTTAATTTTTGTTTCAAAAAATAAAGGAAATGCAATATATTAATAGATTCTGGACAAGAATTCAACTTTCTTTTTATACGAGCATAGTCCGATACCACAGTAAAGAGCCGGGAAAACAAAAGAGACTTTCGAACGAAAAAATAACCTTTATCCGTTCTGGTTTATAAGCCTTTCTCAATTCAGCTATAAAATTTTGATAAAATTGTTGCGATTCCGTTGGTGCCATTGATTGATGAAAGTCCAATTTATTACCTTTTAACAAGCTGTATAATGTAAACTGAAAAATAAACAATGATGAGGAGTTTCAAATGATATATTTATATGAAATGCAATAAGATTGACTTTAAATTTAATTTTAGTCAGAATCCAATAATTTCTTAAGTCATTTTTAGGGGCAAATTAAGTACATTTGTGTTCATTTTTCGTTTCCCTTGCTTTAATATGAAATCTTACTTGGCTTACACAAAGTATCTCAAATCCCAGATCTTTAACGCTCTTGTCCCATCGTTTACCAGTTTCAGCATCTGGAAACATTCGAATATTTAACAGTTTCCGTACCACATACTGTATATCATCCGAGGTATCCTCAATATTGATAGCTAATAGAACACATATTCCCCGTTCAATTGATGACTCCTGAAATGATGAAAACAATGAAAATAATATTTCAATAATATCAATCTGAAATACTTAAGAATTCTTGATCCGAAAAGGAAAAAAACTCTAATTTCGAGAGCTGAACAGTACTGACCAGTTGACCATCAATGAATACGGCAGCTTTCGTAACACGCTGTATTACAGCTCGCATTTCAAACAGTCAAAGAACGAACTGTTAAATGCAATAATCCGTTAGCGTTTCATATAACATTTGGAAAATCTTGTAACGTCCATTGGCTATCAACTTCTTTTCTTCCCTGCAATGAATTTTAATAACGAATGATGTACACCGAACAGTTGGATGGCAGAAAGATCCGAAATTTGTTACACCATAGGGTGAGAAAATCTGATCCGTTACCCTAAAGGTACAATAACCCGTTATCAATTATATTAGAAGTATTAGAAGGTACAAGAATCCGTTATTTGCTACACTAGAAGGTACAGAACTGGTAATTCGTTATACTGAAAGGCGAAAAGATCCGTTACCAGATGGATAAGCACTGATCCCTATGTCGAAAATATCAGGAATAATATGAAAATATAAAGTTACAACAAATGGAACAAAGGTTACCAGCAACACCGAAATCCCAAACAAATAATGCCAAAGTACAATGAATAAATCTAAATTCGCAACGTTTAGCAAGACGTTCTTGAACCCGAGACAGATAGAAAACCTATACCCGTCTGGAATTTTATGTCGTTACGCGTGTGTTTGTCGCTTACTTATATATAACCCGTTTTAATGGTAGATATATCATTTTAGAAATCTTATCTTTCTTTGTTATCTTTTGGAAGCCAACATCAGTGTTTTAAATACCTTTTGTTCGCTTTCTTAACCTTTAGTTTTAGGTTATTTTTGTCTGATTCATCCATTGTTTATTGCTTTATTAATGAATGTACTGTTGCCCATCTTTAATTCACTAGCAGCTTTTCTTGCGATTTTTTGAATTTTTTTTTCCATTTTTAATTTATATATTGTTTATTATCTTTTGTTGTTAGAAGAATGACTGTTTTATCTACTGCTATGCTGTGTAGAAAAGCCTGGATGTGTTGCATAATGTGAATCTAAGTAAGTCAGGTCAATTTATGTATGTGATGAGGACGTGAAAAATCTCAACAGACGAGTTGACCTTATTCCACGAGTAAATTTTGCTTTAACGATTTTGATTCATTTACTTTACTTAATGATATTCCATCCTTTCTATTCCATCGCTTGTTAAACTTTCTAAATGAATCAAAATCACTTCACTAAGCATGTTGGAATTGTCACATACCTGTTTCGGCTGTGATCTAAACGTTTATAACTGGAAGTTTTTGTGTTTCTTTTGCTTCAGCTGTTATGGCATTGCTTGATCCAGCTTCCATATCATTAGGTGAGGAAGAGGAAGAGGAAGAAGAGCAGATATTGGATGCAGGATGTATACCGGTTGTTGGTGCCAGCGTTGTCATTAATGAACAGAATGGTTCAACCGGTCAATCTACGTCAATCAAAGATGATCAAATTACAAGGGTATTTTCAATTTTTTACTTAAAATAGCATTAACTTTATAAGGCAATTCGAATTTAGTGGGATGAATGAAATTCGAATGTAATTAAATGAATGAGTTGATGGCATTCGAATCTCGTTAGTTAGCTTAATTTTACTTTATTCATCTCCGGCTTATGGTTGCTGAATATCTTGAATATTGTCTTATCTGGTTATCCAAATGCTTTGCCTACAACAAAAGAATATATTCATCTCTACTTGTAACTTATAGGAATCTTCCTCCAACACAGGTAATAACAGAAATGATCATTACCCGAACGAATCTGCTTCTTTGCGTTTTGTGCAACCTCAATTCATGTACCAAGTTATTCCGAAAACAAGTATGTCATCAAGTTGTTACTTTAATCAATTTTTTTAAGAAAAAAGTTATCGATAAGCAGTGTTTGAATGATGTTAAGGTTAACGATCTCGTGGATATCCTAAGTTTGAGAATGGTTGGAAAGTGCAAAAAATCCTGAGATCTTGGTTGTGGTTTACAATTAGTTCAGATTTCGTCCGTAAATTTCCTTCTCTAGTAATTGCTTCATTTCATTAGTTGGAAGAGTAATTTGGAGACACTCAAATTTTGTCTTGCATTCTTTTATGTTGATTATTTATCTAATCTTCTATTTTATTGCAGAACTACCACCTGACATGTGTGGTAGCACGTCTAAAATCACGGTAAGTGATTAGTTCATTCTCTTAATTGGAAAAATTAATTATCTTCTTTCATTATTTTTTATTTGTTTTGTTCCAAAAATTTATGCCTTGTTTTTTTTTTACTTCCAATAGTCTTTTAAAAAGTAGATGATAATAAACTTATTGCAGGTAGACCAAATTACGGACTCGATTTATTCAGATTTCATTATTTTAATGACTGGAGGAGAAGTGGTTCCCCCAGCTGAAGAACATAGAAGAATTTTGGATGCAATGGTGCAAGGAGATGATTACACTGTTTGTTCATTTCATTAATATATGTACATATATATATATATATATATATATATATATAATTACTACATATATTATTACATTTTTCTTTAAAATAAATCAAGAAACGATTAAATTTTTTCACCATCGCAGACAAATACATTTTACAGGACTATTCTTAACTCAGTAAAAATTAATGTTTAGGTAGCGTGTGACGTGGACGATGAATTTCTTGGCCATCTTGATTACGTGATTGTTCATCTTCCTTCTGTAAGACTTTTGCTAACCAACGAACAACGTGAACAGGTTATAGAATCTGCTGTGGCACGGTTTAAAAATGATAAGCATCCAATTGGTGCCTGTTTGCAGCTACTGCAGAAAAATTACGTCGGGTTCCCTTCAATTATCAGAGTTGGTTAATTATTCAATTATCTTTGCTTCTTTTATTATTCCCTAATGAGAAATGAAATTGTGTGGATGTAGCATATTTGAAAATATGATCCTTCCAAATATTTTAATAAATGAGATTCGAGAGGACATCCTAGAAGGACAATTTTTTTCGTTGTACCAATAATTAATAGTCTTAATAATACTATCTGAAGTTAGTAACTGAATTAAATAAAAGGAACTAGCATAAGTGTACTTCAGTTACGTAATGCGTTAATGGATTGTCTGAATCGTTTGGTGACAGCAGGAGAAGACGACGTTGATTACGCAGTATCACATTTGGATAATTCTGGTGCTCAAGGTTTCGCTGGTATGTCCAGTGATTCCGCATTGCCTGGAACCAGTTCGGAATTTGCTCGAAAGAAAGGTTGCTTTTCTTGCATAAAAATTTTGATAATTTAAAGGTAATAATATATGATTCCTTGTGATTGATTATAAATTCCTACTCAGCGAACCAACAAGTTGAAGCGGATTTTGGAAACATTTGCATTATTATGTGGTCATAGATACATCCCCATTGTGGTTAAATTATGATTTTGCCAATCCTATTATTCAATTCAGTTGTTAAATCATTAATGATATTATAGTTCTTTTGCAAAAAATGCGTTTGAAGCATCGCATAATGTAGACCCAATTTTAATATTTCTTTAAGTTAGGATTTAAATTTACTTTCAATACTGAACTATATTTTATCAATTTTTTGCTAGGGATGAGCCAAAATTTATTAAATGCGGCTATTCCCGACAACGAATATGATATATTGGCTCAGATTCTGGCCAGAAAATTGAAAATCGATGATGTTGATAGTGTTGTTCTGAGAGAAGCCATTAAGGTATCTCTATTTTTTGCAGAAAATGGAAAATATAGTGAAAAAAAATGGATATTGTATACTTTCTTAACTTTTCTACGTTATCTTGCTATGGTAACGACAATTATATAATATTATAAGACTTATCATGCTTAGTTATAGGCACGGATGAAGGGAGGATTACTTGTTAGCGAGTACTGGCCAGAACCGAATGAATTTCTGTCGTCTGGTTGGCGTATTCGATTACGCGATTCCGGAAAAATTGTTCCACGAATTAGTGAAGTTGATGATGTATTATTTCGATGATTATATTTCAATGATAATAACCTATTTCTATGTTTATTTGTTTTAATTTTTTATTTTTACTTTTTAGATTTGGCGACAATGTTATGAAACAATGCCGGATTGTACACAGAAGCAAATGTTAGCTTATCTGGAAGAAAAATATGTGGGTATAAGTTTGAAAACGAAGCATCGAACCGCAACGAAAGATATCCTATTGAAAGGGCCACGAGTACAGTTTCCTACCAGACCACGCTGTATTGGCAGTAAACCTATGCAATATGTTCAGGTTTGTCAGCTGTTTTTTCATGTAATTTTTTTATTTTTGGAAGAATGCTTTCATTTTAACTTTTAAAATATTTTAGTTTTATTTTATTGCTAGTCATATTGCTTATAGCCATTTTCCTTAAAGAATTTAGTTTATTGTGTTCATATGGCACTAAATCATGCCTCAATAAAGATAATTCAGGTATTTCGGTTCGATAATCCCACCGTTACTGAGGTATGATCTAGTGCCATATGAGAAACATTTATATTAAATTGCTCCTTTTATTTGCATTTGATTACTTCTCAGTTAGTTCTATCAAATGATTTCCTCTCTAATCTCAAATCTCAGTGACTTTTACTTATCCAATGTTTAAGATCGATATGGTTGAAATGGAATGTTCGGAATATGGAGAACGTTGTTACACCATGGCATTGATTGTAACCGATCTTTACTCTCATTTTGTATTTGGTAGAGCATTAGCCGAAGCACCCGACACTTCGTTACTTGTCCGACATTTAATGGATATCTTTGGAGCTTTTGCTCCACCGGGTAAACAGGTTTTCGAAAAACATTTCCTTTTTCGTTTCTCGACTTTTTTGATTCTGGTGACTTGATTTATCGTATAAATTAAATCATTGCGCTAAAATGAATTTCAATTTTAGAAGCTTATCGAACTTACACAAATGATGAAGTAATTGGATTTGTTATGTCAGATATCGAGAAATTATTTAAAATTAAAATAAAAAATATTGGGCACGGTGTAAGTAATTATAGTTTGTATATTATTATACTTTTGCCGTCAAATAATAAAAGGCTTCCTTTTTTATGGAAAAATTTTTTCCTTCCATCTAAACTATAAAACTCTGAAAATATAAACTTTTTTCGAAGAAGAATATTTTTTCATACGATTTTCTTATAGCAATATTTTTAATAATCATGATTTTACGATATTTGAACTCTGATCTCTCTGTATCATCGAAAGTTGCGTCATATTTTTCCAGGTGATGAATCATGCTAATCTGTGTGCCAGTATGTATAAGCGTGCAGCTGAAGAACTTGGTGGTCGTGAACGTTGGGTTGAAGCACTTCCATTTGCCGTTATTGACTATAATCAGACTCCGGTGAAGTGTTTCGGTGGTCTTCGGATTTCACCATTTGAGGTAATAGTTTAATCTTTTTTTTTTTGATTTATTACTCTTAGGTTCGTGAAGAGAACGAAGGAAAAAAAGGGAAAAAGAGAATGAGCGAAAGTTTGCATATAGATAATCATTTATTTAGATTTTGTTTGGTCGAAGGCCTTGGCGAAATCATAGTATTCCACCGTGGGTATGCGGTGCTTTATATGGCGAAAATGTGAATGAAGCAGAAGGTTTGTGACAAATTGATGATTTCTGTATTTTTTACATTTTTCTATCATAATTCCTCAACTAGCAGATGAAATTGAATAAATAGTTGGACATTTGGTCAATATGAATCTTCTCTTAAAGACTGATATTGGTCAATAATGTTAGAAGGATTATAGTCATTTCTTATATTTACTATGTTCAAATTTAGGATATGGGGAAGAAAATCGTATGGAGAGTATAAGCGGCGCAACAGTAAGCTAATTATCTTGTTTTTTTTTTTAACCTGATAATTTTATTATTAGTCCTATTAATTTAATTTATTTCCCACTATTTTAGGTTGATTTTTTATTTCTCATTTAGTCTTGCTTTGTTTTATTTATTAAGTTCTTACGAAGATTCTTTGTTTTAAGTTGTGCAATCAGAAAAAGGCATTATTCAGAAATAAATAAAATAGGCAACTCTACATTTTCATTTTTCTAAAATGCAGGAAATGTGTATGATACGCTCAACTCCACTTCCACGGCGACCTGAAGTTGAGGAAAGATTAGCCAATGTCTATTTAAGCGAAATATCTAGTAATCGTGCTAAAATTTCCTGTATACTTGGTCGTTATCCGGCAAAATTCAATGATGCAGGTCATGTTGTCGATCCGGGTACTGGTTATCTGTATGAAGTTGGTGATTGTGTTTATGTAAGTTTTTGATCTGTGTCCTAATATTAAAGCTGTTATTAGTTTTATTGTTCTCTTCTACTACTTGTAAGTCTTCATCGTCCTTTTTAATTAGTTATTGTACTGATTATAGCTTCGAAACTTTGAACAAGAAGAAACATATATGGATCATCCAAAAATGCGTCACAATGAATCACGTTATTATCGTGCGAGCATTGTTGAAGTGGATTATCAGAATCCAGATTTCATGTACAAAGTGTGCTATTGGGATGATATTATTGATGTCGATCATCTTCCACCGAATCAATGGCCCGGCGAAGGTTAACTTTATTTCTTTTAATTTTTCGATGCAATGAGAGAGAGAGGAAAGAAATGCCGTTAATTATAATGATTGTTTCATAATGGAGTGTTGCCTTCAACTCATCATCTTTCGTGTTTGGTGTGATGTTTTAATCAGTTTTGCTTGTTAACCATTCCAGTCAAATAAATTGAGTGTTTTAGACTCTTTATCGGCTTGGGTTTCACCCTACGATATCGCGCCTTCTACTGCGGATCTTGCAAGGCGTAGGAATGTCGGTATGTTTATTGTCTATTATTGTAATTCGTTCGAGTAAGTTGAAATTGCACTTTTATTTTGCCTGCAAAGTTTTGGATAAGTTTGCCGAAGAAATTTCGAACTACAATTGCATTTTTCCTTTTGTGAGGAAATGTAATTTCAAACATTTACAGTAAGGCGTCGAGAATTGGAATTTCAATGCAAGTGTGGCTATGACTTTTGCGAGTTAGCTTATAATCAAAATTGCCCATATAAATTATCGCAAGCTTGTTGTCAGCGACTTAAAATGAATTGTCCTCATCATTCTCGTTTAAAGGCACCATCACGTGAAGTACCGATGTTACGTCCAAAGGTTAGATTTTTTTATGATTAGTTATTAGATTAACTTTTTTCTTTTAAATGGCATGTATCAACAACAGTTTTAAGAGTCTATAGAATTTTTTTAAATGATAGTACGTTTTTTTAGAATTCGGCTGTGCCTGTACTTAAATTGGCAACAAGCGGGGAACGAAGGTAGGGATTTTCTGTTATCGTTTAAGATTATATTTTATGATAACTCCGTGATCAATCATTGGAATACATTCTTTAATGAATGGGCTCCGAAAATGTCCCTGCTTCCAAAAGTAGTTACGTTTTCGTTTGTTAAAGTACTGTGCTTCATCTCTTGTTCTTTATTGTATTAATAATAAATTATCATTTAGCTATAATTTTTAGATTGCTTGCAATATCAAAACGAATGAAATCTGAAGTTGATCATTCAAACTCTCGTTGGGTTTTCCAAGGTCTGTTCTTAATACATCAAATATTTCATGTGTTTTTGATTATCCACCTCATTCAGAAAATTTATTCTGAATATTGCAGGAGGTCGTTATATTGAACTCTTTCCGAGTTCATCGAACCCAACTTTATTATTGGGTCGAGAAGACCAACAGAGTAATACACATTTCGATTATGATGTTGGAGCATTTTCAACTAAAAGGAGAAGGTTGCAGGTTAGTTGGTGTATAGTCTTATCAGCTAACATTTGTATAAGCAGAATTATGGTTATTGAATTGAAATTCTTTAAAACTCGCATCACACTCAAGGATTTGAATTTTATTTTACACTTGTAGGTTCAGTACGGTAACGCTTGCTATTCAAATTCTGTTTATGATGGAAATTCAATGATTTCGGTTAGTTATATCACTTGTGTCTTTTAGGCTATCTTATTTACTAGAAATTCTTCGTTTACTTATATTTCAATCTCTGATGTTTTCAGAGGCTTCCCGGTGAGCGTTCATATGGATATCAACCAGTGGAACTCTATGAACCGAAAGGTTTTCAATTTCTGTTATACTTACTATTTGGTCGATGGTGTGTACAATTTGTCTTAGGTCGAAAATGGCCAAACGTAGTAATTAAGCGAATTTTAGTGATGCCGTTGAATCATTTTGAAGCATCCTACAATCTTGATTACTTCTGATAACATATGGAAAATATAGCATTGAAGTTGTTGTCGAAATTAGGTTTTACATGAACATGAAATATAATTGTTCGGTTTTCGACATTATTTTAATTTTCTTATGGGAGATTCTATGAATCATTTCTTTACGATTTAAGATTTAAGTGAAATAATCAAGACCATAATTCATTGATAGAGGAATGGAAATACTGAAAGTTGGTCGACAAAACAGTTTATATTTTTTCCTCATAATTTTATTGGTTTCAGCAATTTTTGTGGCAGAATTATTTGCACAATAGTTCCTTAACTTGTTATCATGAAATTATTGTTCTATCTCTTTCATTTGTTTTTGACGTTGTTTGTCTCTTGATCATATTCATGCTTTTGTCAAGCTGGAGTGACACTTGAAATTTTAGATAATCTGATGATTTCAAATGCCCATGAATTAGAAGGATTAGACGTAGAAAATGAAAGCATCGATGTTGCTTCAAATGGCCAAGATGCTTCTTCCTCCGAGATTGTTTGTTTTATCTTTTTTTTGTTGTTATTTTCCTGGGGCATTTTTTCTTGAAGCTATTCGAATTGTAGCTTTCCTTTTTCTACAAGTTATTGGTGATGGCAACTAGCTAAGTAACTGATGCGTTTTAGATTTCGAACCAATCAGTATTTCTGACTCGAGATGATTCAAAAGCGGTAACAGAAGTTGGAGATGATAAAATGTCAAAAATTCAGCAAAATCCTTTACAAGTATGTTACCATTTCTTTGAACATATCTTAAAGAAGGAAATTATCTTACCAAGGCTGCTTTAAATTGACTCTTTATGATGAATAATACTCGCGAAAACAGTGGGAATGATCCCTGCACCTTACTTTTCATCTTATAAGTTTGTCATCCGTTTTCTTCCATTCTTTATAAAAAAAGGCTTTGACTAATTGACTTTGTTATCATTGACAAATATGGAACCTATAGGATTAGAAGAGCATCATTAAGTCTGTTTTTCTAGAGCTTGCATTTTTATCCTTTACAATAGAAAAAATCGACGGAGTTCCCTGATTGGTAGCATATTCTTCCGAAACTACTTAAAAAAATTGACACTGCTTTCGAAATGTGAACCATTTCAGGAAGAAGTTCTATCAATGAGAAGTACAAAACGTATATCTGCACCTCCACAGCGTTTGAGTCCCACATAAATTTTTTTCATCAAATTGTTTATGATTGTCATTGTTTCTGTGAAATAATACACGATGTCATATTAATTAGGATATGGTCAATTTTGGTCGATTCTTTTTTTAAGCGCAGATAATGCAATACTCTAAGCACAGAGAGAAAAATTGTTCTTCTGAAAATCTGCTTAAATAACCTGTTGCATCAAATAAAGAATCCTTACCTCCGATGCTTGCAGATTAACCTAATTGTTTCGCCTGTTGAGGCATAATCTCACTGACATCAAGTGAGAATGATACGGTGAGAATAACGCAAGCATTATTTTGGTGATATTATTCAAATCAATGTTTAATTTTTCTTTCTGCATGCTCTGTTTATGAATAACTTCATTTCTTTTTTGTCTGCTATATATATATATAGTTTTGCATAATTATGTTTCCAATTTCTGAATTGTATTTTAGAAGCAGTTCTTTATTCTTCTTTTTGTTTAAATCATAATATATTTGGAACTCTTTTGAAATCCTACTTATATTTTAATTTGAGCGAAAAACAATGTGATTTTTCAGAAGGGTTTTAAATTATGTTACTTTATTTTCTTCCTGATGATATCACATAGATTGTGCTGGCTTTGAATTATCTCTTCTACTGTTTTGAACAATTGTAATTTTTAGGGACCAGTTAGTGGGAAAAATTGTAAATATGATTTTCTATTATTTCAACATTGTCATCCTTATAGCTAGCATTCTTCAAATTATCCCATATCTCACCCATCAACATATATAATATACTTCCAGCTATCCCCCACTTAAAAGTATTATATTTTTACTCATAAATGTTTGATTGCCAGTTGTAATTATATGCACTTTGCTTCATGTTTAAATACTTTGATTGATATTTTTATGATGGAAGGAATAAATACAGTTGCCTAATTGAGCGGTAACAAAGTATAAAAGAAGAACGAATAGAGCTGACAATGAGGATTTTGGTTGAATCACTTCACGTGCATGCAAACGCTTAAGGGATTATCTGTATCGCGTGAGTGCATACAAATTTCATTCTGATTTGTGAATATTTTGCAAGCAGTTTTCTACTATTTTCTACTATTGTAAACAGTGGTTCGGCATAGTGATCTGTTGATGAGATGAAAAAGTGATATATTGAGCAGTGAATTTCAAAATTTTCTTTTTTTAATTGACATAGGTATGAAGTCTGAATTTCTTAGATATAATTAGTTACAGGATTGAATATTTCAACTGCTTATGGTAAATTTCTGCAATTTTGTAGGGAAGCATGAAAGTATGATCCGAATATCCCACAATATTGTCGTAATATGATTCGATAAAGCTTTTTAAGCTAATTAAGTGGTATGTTATCAAATCATTTGTCAAAGAAATATTCCGACTCGAAGGATATTACTGTATCACAAATGTCAGCTAAAAGTTTTTACTTATATTAATAGCATCATTTCAACAACTTTGTGCTGAGTTGCAAAAATGAAATGATAAGAATATGAGAGCAAAAAAGGAGTCGAAGAAAAAATTAAATTGTTCAATTTGATTCATCTCTTTTTAATTATTTCATCTAATATGCAATTTGAACTTTTATAAATTCTCATGTCTTACTTTAATTGTTTTAAATTACAACTGATCAATTTGCCATATTCATTAATGCGTAATATTTGAATCACTTCTCTTTCAATACGAAATCTTTTGATATCACAAATGATTATTATCTCATTCTTCTTCTTTTCATTCGTTATTTTACAGTATGGTGAAGAAATAGATTTTGTAGGCAGTTCGTTTGATGCAAATATAGAATGTTCAATGTATTAGAATAGTCAAATGCTTTATCAAAATAGAAAAAGAAAAGTGATTTGAAATTTCATGAATTGTTTTATCGTTGTAGGAATAAGTTGTTTATAATGTGAAATGAACAAATTAATTTCCATTATCTTCTTTGTAACTAACTTTTACTTTAAATGAAATCATACAATTTTATTCTTTCATTCATTTTATCATTTCTATTAATTATATCTTTTCTTTATCACTCAAAAGGTTATTATTAAATAAATTATCATTTTAAACTTAATCAAAATGGAAACATTCCTACACAATTGTCTGGTAAATGTAAAACGACTGAGGAAATCAATCAATTCGCAATTAAAATATTTGATTGCAATGTTAAATATAATTTGATGGTGAAGAAATGGATAAATTTAAATTCCTATTTAAAGGAGAAGAATTAATTTTGTGAAGATGACAATCTTTTATGATCATTTATGGTCAAACTAAGAATATTTTATTTCTTAACATATCCTATCGTATATTTTAAATATTTTTCATTACAATTAAATCATTATTATCCCTTCCTCTCTCTCTCTCTCTCTCTCTCTCTTTCTCTCTTTCCCTTTTAATTTTTCTGAGAAACGAAATGGAAGAAGAAAAAAATATACAATAATATATACCATCATTGAGACAGCTGCGACGGATTTGCATTACGAAACATATCGCCTTATCTATCCTTTCCTAATACTCTCTTTTCTGCTTCATCGGCGATAAATAAGTACTATCAGTTTAGATCCAATATGTAAATTTCTTAGTTATAAAAATAGTTTATTTCTTTTTTTCTCCAATCATTTTACTTTCAATAATTTTACTTCAATCTTTTGATAGAGCAATTCAAAAAATGAGAAATGAATTTTAATATTTTTATATTTATTAATTTAAAAAAAGTGATTAAGAAAACAATAGCAATAGTAAGAAAAAAAGTTAAAAGAGTAAATCGACTTTAAATTTATCAAAGATAATAAATTACAATAATAAATTAAATTGATTGAAAATGTTTTGTTTCATTTTATAAAATCTTATATTCAGCACAGCTAATTTTCAACAAATTCAATTTTAATATCTGTAATGGATGAAAATTTTGATCGAAATAGTCTTACTATAATTAAAAATTTTGGATAAATAAATTTAAAGGTTTTATAAACTTTCAAATAGATTTCATTTCATGCTGATTATGATAGAGATCGAAAATTAACTAATGCTAAATGTGTGACAGCTGTATTTTTTCACTAATTATATGCTATCATAAGAATATCAGGAAATTACCGTTTCTTCAGGATCATCGACAAATGTAACTGTTAATTAACCATATTTTCTTTTTAATGGATAAGGAAATTTTTCTTTACAATTTTACTAAAAATATTACTTTCAAAATAATTAAAAAAAAATAATTTTAATTAAATTTTATTAATGATATATTAAAATTAAAAGCATTATATAATATATTGATTGATATGCTTTAATTTCAATTACTTATATTATTTTTCAAAATATATACATTTTTCGCGTATCAAATGAATAATTATTTGTTGCTCATTTGCAATAGCTTGAATTTTACATTAATTAAATTATAAAAATTTAAAACACAAATTAATTTTAGCAGAAAAAAATTATGCAACAGATAATTAGTATCGGAAGGAATAATGATAATAAATAAATATTATGTGATACAGAAAAAAAGTGTTGCACATTACTGTATTGATCTATTTAAAAGAACCTTAAAAAGTGTACACTTATTGAGATATAACGAATAAGTGGATCATATCTAATTATATTTAAAATATCCCCTTCAACCTTTTCTTATTGTTATCATTTGCATAAATTATAAGAGGTAAAAGGTGAAGTAGTATAGATTGAGGAAGAAGTTTAACGAATAGTAGTACTCTCGAATTAATCCATTTTGGTTTCACATAGTTTTACTTTCTCTTCTCTCTCTTGTGTATATTTTATGCGAAACGTTTATCTGGAAAGGAAACAGTATAGAGAACAAATAAATCGTTCTCACCTAAGTTCATCGTCTTTTGACCTCTACATGTACGAACAAAGTTGACAATTGTCAACTTTAGTTAATCTTTGACCCCGAATGTTTGCTTGAAAATAACAAATGCTAAAATTAACTAATTTTCATTTAACTCAACTATCATCACAACGACATTTTTCTGTCATAATTATAACACATTAAATAATTCAAAAAAAGCTTTAAATAAAAGGTAAGGAAAATTGTTGATTAACTTCTTAATTGATAATAATATAAAGTTTTTAGAATTTTTATTGTTTAAATTTTATTAACTTCCCTTTCTTTATAGTATTAATTTTAAATTATATAATTGTGAATTGTTGCAAACTTTCCTCCTTTTTAGTAAGAATTATTGATAATATTCAAAAATTTATTTTATAAAAGTTTATATGATCAAATTTAAATCAAAGAAAACCGATGTTAGTTTGTATTTAAAAATTTTTTCTCTCTTTTTTGATCTCACCTGCAATTTCTTTTCTCTATCATTATTTCATAAAGATAGCATATTACAAAATCAAAATTCATTATCATTAAGATAGAGTACCATCCATTAGATTAATGAATTTTGTTTTTCAATGATCAGAAATTAAGCATTTCCATTTGGCAGTATTAAATGGCTACTTTTCATTACTATAAATATCACAAATATTAAATAGAAATTCAAAAATTGAAGAAATGATCGAAGATTACAAAGTATGAGAAATAACAAATAATAATAATAATTGATTAAAAGGAAATGAACGATAATCTTTTTATTATTGAATATATAAATAAAACAAAAAAAATGAATTTTATGTAAGAAAAAATTTATAAAAGCTTTATTTTATTTTATACGCATTATTTTTATAAGTAAAGTTTTATTTTACATGTAAAATTTCTTTTTATACGTAAAGTTTTATTTTACACGTAAAATTTCCTTTTATACGTAAAGTTTTATTTTGCGCGTAAAATTTCTTTTTATACGTAAAGTTTTATTTTACACGTAAAATTTCCTTTTGTACGTAAAAAGTTTTATTTTAAATAAAATTTTTTTGATATTATATTTTACTTGTTAAAATTACAAATTATTTTTTTCACTCTCAAAGAAATGAAATGATTATTTTACCTGTTTTTATGTTTCAACAATGAAAAAATATTAAATATGAAGGAAATTTATGTAAAGCTTTGAATACATTTTGCTTCTTTTACAAACTTTCGCATTTTCCCTTTCATTTCAATCGATCATTTCAAAAACTAAAAGAAAGAAAGAATGTAGAATTCATTAAAATTATTTATTATGCACATATAAAATGATAATTTAGTTTAAAAAATTTCATACTTTAATAATTTGTTTGTAATTTTATTTCTCAATAATTATTGTATGAAAGAAATTAATTATTGAATAATTTATTATTGTCATTTCTGATTATTTTACAAAAGGCATTTTTAACATTTTAACATTACTGTATCCGATCATCAAAATACCATTTTTGCTATGAATTGCAGTAAAAAAATTAGCTGAAAATAGCTTAATACATTAATATAATATCTCATAACTTAATACTAATTAATATTAAATAAGTATACAAAGATTTAAATGTAAACTTATCGCAATGATAAAGCGAAATGATTTTAGCAGTGATTATTCTTTAAACTCAATCAATCATAAAGATAAGAAACAAATTATCAATAATGAAATTTGATTTTAGAAATTAACACTAATAACAATTAATTCAATTTTTTTCTCTTTTGTTTTATCTTAAATTTAACGATTATCATTTTTATAAAACACTTTTCCGTAATGAAAGCTTTTATGAAAATATGTTTCTGTTTAGAATATAAATACTATTCAAATTTAAGCATTCAATCCGATAGTTTACATAGAGTTGATAATTTCTTTGTCGAAAAAAAAGAAAGAAATCAATTGATAATCATATTTCGATGTGAAATTTTATCATTTGAAAGTAAAAACTGATCAGTTAAATTCATTACAACTTTCTATCTGTATCTTCAATTACTTTTCTATCAGCACAATGTGGATAATAAAATGAGAGAAATTCAATTGCTTCGTAAAATTCCCTTTTATAAGGAGATAAATAGAATTTGATAAGAATGATAAAGCCAAAAGACATATGGTATAATTTTCCCAAGTACTAATCATCTAATTTATTGAATATTTACCTCTCAAAAGGATATATTCTGAAATTCTGTTACATTATATGCTATTTGTCATCGATGAATGACAAATAGATAGATGATATGGCGCAATCCTTGTCATCTGCGCCTTACTATCCGTTTCAATCTCTTACTCAACTAAAACATTACTACAAATATTCTCAGCATCTGACCTGTCGTTTAATTTGATATTTATTATGCAAAAATTAGATGATGTAATATTGTAATTGCATTACAATACATACCGCATTTTCACATTTAATCATCAAAAACTTATTAGCATCGGAACATTCTGTAATTTATCTAATTGCTTTTTGTTTGTTTGTGTATTAATTTATTATCAGTTAGCAACAAATTTCTTCTTCTATCATTAAAATATTACCTAAATTGATTCGTTGGCAAATAATAATAAATGCTTTACTTGTAACTGAATTGTTTTTGCTTAATTGTTTGTTTGTATATTTATAATTTATTATCAAATTTAAATTGTTATGAAATTAATTATTAGTTAACATAAGTTTGCTTATATTTGACAACAACTATTTATTCAATTGATAATTCATTTTCTATATTCGTCTTTTGTTCGTTGAAATGTCGCAGCAATTTTAAGTGATAATTCTAACCAAAATTTAACAATTTCAGCCGTTTATTGACAGTTACGAAGAAATTAGCAAAAAAAGATATTCGGTTTAAATTATTCAACTAATTGTAAAATAATTATTATTTTGCATTAAAAGTTTCAATTAATAAATTTTCTTCGAATTATTTTCATTGACTGATGAAAATTAGCAAAAAGAAGAAATGAAAAGTTCAGAGTAATCAATTTCGGATGGTTTAGTTTGTTACAGTAAAACTATAATTATAAATGAATGTTTTTTTGTTCTACTAACCATCTCGTTACAGTTCATTAGGCGCATATTCTACCGGCACCTAAAGAACTTTTTACCATTTACCGTGGAAGATTATGGATAATCTTCATACAGGTCATAATTAACGTATTAGTTAACATTTTCCACTGCATCGTATTCATTCAAAATTTCCTCTCGGATATAACTCTTAAACATCTATCTAAATTGTACCTTTCACCTTTTCATCACCTTTCAATCCCATAATCATTGATTAGAATAAGAAGTCTAATCTAAGATTTCTCTTAGTATTCTTTGAAAAAAAAATGAAAAGAAAGGAATTAATATAAATTTGATATAAAAACGAACGGCAAAATTTGATAATAAATATTAATATTTTTTTTTAAATTAAGATTGAAAAGGAAAATATCAAATAACGATTATTTTCCGGAATGTATCAGAAAAGTAAATCCGGAATGTGTTAGGAGAGTAAATCCGGAATGTATTAGGAGAGTAAATCCGGAATGTATTAAAAGAATAAAATTTTCATGTGAGATGCTTACAACTATTAATAATGAAATAAATGGGAGATACAATACGATTGAATGATATATCTAATTAATGAACTGATATAGCTAATATTATCGGAAATGTTACCTTAACGGAATTTTTGACCTAAATAAAATAAAGCGTCATCTGTTATCAATTATTAATTATGCTAATTGGAGAGGAGAAGAAAAAATTGCATGAAAATCAGTTAAACAAACAAGAAATTACACAATATTGAGTTATAATAGAATTAAAATCTGTCCAGATGGTCATTAATCTTTGATCAGTGTAGAAAATAAGAAATGTAGAGAAAGAAAAATCTTTAATTGATAAATTTACGTAGTTATTTTTGTTTATTTCATTTTCAATAATAAATTAATTACACTATTTTATATTTGCTCTTATTTATTTCATACAATTAATTTAGCTTTAATTAATTTTTGTTTATTTTTTTAAATTGCTTAACAATACGGTAATTTAATGTTTATTTATGTTTTTACTCTTTATTATATGATATTTTGATGTTATTTTTAGATATTAATTTTATTGTTTTTCTAATTAATGATTGGTAAATAATTGATTTGTTTACAAATGATTGTTACTTACGAAAAGTAATGTGTGTGCAATAAAATGTGCTTAAGAGAGTATATTAGCACTTTACACCGTATTCATATACCTGGCCAGTGGGGAAAGTAGCAGTAGCAATGAAATAGAAGAAAAGAGCTTAAAAGCCTACTAAAGGAAAAGGGAAAAACTGACTTAATGGCCTATAAGCTGGTCTGGCCCATATGCAATTTCACACGGTAGTCATCCTCTCAGACTTCCCTCAATGTATGTTAAAGATGATGAGCTAATTTGTGGCCATCAATCAAGCAGGCTTACTTTGTTGACTATAATATATTATTATTACTATTATTATTGTTGACAGAGATTATTACTAATTGATTATCCATTATTATTATTATTAATATTATTATTATTATCATTCTTCTTACTATTATTGTTGTTATCATGTTATTATTATTATTATTATTATTATCAATTTCATTATTATTGATTAATTATTATTATTTTATTATTATAATAATTTTCATTATTTTATTATTGTTATTACTATTATCGTTTTTTATTTTATACGCAATCATTTAGTGCTATTGTTTTCCGATTACATATTGCTTATAGATTACTTGCGTCAACGCTACATTTAATTACTTACGTCAAATGCGTATATTTACTTTTATTAAATTGCGCTGTATAAGCAAATTTTAATTGGCAGAATAGTTGCGAGTTATAATTGTGGTAAAATTTTTGATGAAAATTAGCTTACAGATTGTAAAAATAAAAACGATTCATTTTACCTATGCGATCAAAAAACCTTTATGGTACTTCATTTCTTACTATGAAATGGCTTCTGTTATGTTCAAAATGTTTATTTTCATGAATTTATTTTGACAGAAATTTAGAAGGAAATGAAAATGAACAAATAATTATTTTTTTAGTTTGGAAATTTTTGAATAAATAAAATTAGGAAAAAATAAAAGAGAAAATTTAAAGCTAAACGATTAAAAATGAATAAATAAAGTGAAAGAGAGAGAAAAGGAGGAGAAAAGAGAGATAAGAAAGAGTTTAAATATTTTGAAAAAAGAGAGAGAAGAGGAATACATCGAATATGTTTGATTTAAGTTATAATAAATGAATGCTATGAGATGGAATATTAAGCTAAAGAAATATTATTATATCAGCCTGAATTTAAATAAATACAACATAAAAAATTATTTTTCACTAATAAAAATTCTTTACAATTAATAAAATTTAATTCGATTCATTTAAAATTTAAATTAAAAAAAAACTGAACTAATGAATGAAATAAATAAACTCATTTATTCTTATATCATTTATACATTTTAATGCTAATAATGATAAGATTTAATTTCATGTTACGCTAAATCTAAAATTAGAAATTAAGTATCGAAATAATTTTAGCGCCAATGAAATTAATCAAAGTTAAATTGATCCAAATTTGGTAATAACAATTTTAAAATTGAATATAAAATTAAGCTAAACTGAATTTGAAATTATATTATTGAACATTTAAGCCATGCACAACCGATTCATTCTTTCTTTCTTTCTCAGTGAGAAAACAAACGAAGGGCAAACATATTTAATTTGCATACAAATAAATTCGTTATGATAATGAATTACCACACATTCATTGAGCTCCCTTTCTTTTGCCCTCCTTTTTCTGAGGTTTTTAAAATCTTTTGATAATTTGGATGGCATAGAAATCGTTTCGTTTTTGATTTCTTAGTTGTTTGTTTTTCTTCCTTAAAACAATTGTTGGAATTAGTTAAAACAATAATTTCATCTTTCACTTAACTGTTATCGCAACAATTGCCACTTGTTTCTTTCTTCTTATTCCAATTTAGTTTATTTTGGGGATAAAGTAATTAAAATCAATATGATAATATAATATTAAAAAAGAATTTCATTAATTTTTCTAAACAATCAATAATTGTATTAAATTGATATTATCAGCCATTAATTAGTAAATAAATTAATTTAAATCTTAATATGAAAATAATCTCATTCATTAATTAGGAGATTTTGATCTTTTTTTCTTTAATGCTACTTCTAGCAGTTCCAGATCAATGCAAAATGTAGTGTTGATCGAAAGCATTGATCCGTAAAAATATGATATCCCGAAGTTCATAAAGTCAATTTGCCAACGTTCTCTTTCTTTTTCGCCTTTCACACTCATCACCATCATTATCTCTCAATTCAATGTCCTACTCTAATAGTAGTAGTAATAGTGATAGTAGTAGCAGCGGTAGCGATGGTGGTGGTAACAGTGGTACAGTACACAAACATAACTTATACGATCGGGTATTAACCTATAAATCGTAACAATCATCAAAATCAAATATCTGTACCCTTTTGTGTACCAATCTTTATTTGTACTTACTTTTGTCCTGGGAAAGCAATAAGGGTTTGAAAAAAAAGATTTGCTTTCAGACATTTGTATGCATCTTTTTCATTTTACAAATTAAATTAATTGAATTAAAATTGAAATCAATCGATAATATCATTTGTTAACATTACTTTTTTTTCTGGTGAAATGAATGAAACGTATAAAATTTATTTTATAAAATAAATTTGTGAAATGAAAAAGAAGCTTTTCATTATTATAATTATAATTATTATTATTATCATTATTATTATTAATTTTATTTCATTATAAAATAATAAAATTTATTTTATGCAATGTATTCATATATGCATTTCATACTAATTCATTATAATTCAAATTTTTCTTTTGCTAAATTATGTATAATTTTTTTAATTATCACATCATAACGTTATTTTTTTCATCTTATGCTATCTTTGCATAATATTAACATTTTATCAAGTTGTCATATCATTATCTTTTATCTTTTTCAACGTATAATAATAATAACGATAATGATAAACGATAATAAAAGCATTTATAATAATGATAATATTTATGCAAATAATAATATTTTAAATAGAATCATTTGCAATAATGTATTTATGATAATATATTTCGATACACAAATTATCAGAATAAAAGATAAATATAAAAGAAAATAAAATTGCGAACATTTTCAACTGAACCATTTATGCTACATTTCCCACTGACATATTTCTTCTAAATTTAATTTTGTGGATTCAAAAAGGAAATCATTCACTTTTTCTAAGATAACATTATGAATAAATAAGTCTGTGAACATTTTGATATCCTTTACGATTGGTTAGGCCTTTTTTCTCAGAAATTTCTAAGCAAAAATTGCATTAAAATTTACCGTAATAAAATTTCCTTTACATTTTAATAATAATTTTCTGTTCGTATCGATCAAACTATTAGAAAGTTTTAAATGTTAGAATAATTAAACGTAAGAAAATGTAAAATAAAAAAAGTTAACATAAAGGAAATATTTTATTATTTATTAATTTAAATTAATTTATTTTAGTTTTTAAATTTTAATTTAATTTTTTTTGAAAAAATTAATAGAATATTGTTTTAAAATTTATCCAAAATCCATTGCTTTCCAAAACAAAAGTGAATAATTTCTGCCTTAGTTGGTTGAAAAATATCGGCTAAAGTATGTTGTGGTTCAATTTCATCCCTTATGAATGTCTGTTTATATATATATATATATATGTGTGTGTGTATGCGTGTGTCTGTATGTGACCTATTGAAATGTAATTGTGAAATCGGTAAGATCCGACTAAAATAAACAAAATATTTCAGCTCAAATAAATAAACTTTGCACTAATGACGTAAAAAAACAATTGTCATCAAATTTATACATAGTTTTTTGAAGTTTACAACAAAAAAATTTTCTGAAATTTATATTTCTCTTTTTTTTCATCCTTTGGCTAGGAAAAATCAATTATCTATCAATTTCAACTTATCAGTTAATTAATTACTAAGTTATCGTTATATCTATTCGTATCACTTTAATTGTCATCATTGTTAATTTAACATAACAATAGGATGGAATTGAAATTGATGATAATTGTGATTTGATAGAATTGGAATGATTTAGTTGGTTAGAAATGAAATGTTTTATCGTCGTCTTTTTCATTCTTCCCATTATTTCATCCTTTTCTTTTTCCCTTTTATTTCATTCAATTTTATATCAATATATATTGACAACTCACATTGTCAAACTATGAGTGAAGGCTTTCCTATGGTAGTATCAATGCCATAAGGATGTGTAGATTGGGGAGAGTGCGGGGAGAAGCAAAAGGATGGGTTAGTTTATTACGGTAGCGCAAGTTTACACATTCAGCAACAAATTTGTTATCGTTCTAATGCTGCCAATACCTACCTCATTTATAATTCACACAATGAAAACCTGCTTCTGTATTGCAATTTCAAATTTTATATATGACACACACACATTAACATATGGACATATGGAATGATGCATATACTCATCTGAAGTCGTATATAAACATACTTTGTTTTTATCTTATCAATGTCATATCACGACGAATGATAATTAATTATTATTACAATGATTGCTAATTATATATGTATATCATACGATAGTAACACAACAAATAATAGTCGCATGAAATTTCTTTAGTATTCCTCAAATTATTATCATCTGATAATAACATCGTAGCTAATGCTACTACACTTAGAAAATAGTCCGTTATTAGTTTACTGTTATTTTACTGTTATAATAAAATAATAGATTATTGACGATCAATATTATCGAAATTACTATCAATATCATTTTAAACACTGGACTAATAATGATAGGAAGAAAATTTTTTATAGTAAAAAAGAAGGATCCAAAAAGATTTAGTGAAAAGAGATTATGTGTTATTGGTATCAGTTAGTGAAAGTGAAAATTTAAAACAACACATATCATGATTTGAAACAAATTTTTAAACTTAATTATCACTAAAGATATTTTGAAAAATATTACTCCTACAAATAGTTTTTTTTAATTTCTAGAACGATAATTCTATGATGTATATTATTACAAATAATTAACAAAAAACTTTAACTGTTCAATTATCATCTTTTTCTCATTCATAGTCTTACCATTTTATATAGTAAGAAATCAATCTATCATAACTTCATAATTAAGGTGATATTATAATCTTGCAAACTTATCATAATTATTTCTCCCTAAACTTATTATAAATATTATTAATTAAGCTAGCAATTAATTATTTGAATAATATTTAAATATTGTGTATAATAATTAAAATAAAGATTTGAAAATTGATAATGGTAATAATTGACGAGAAAAAGAAAAAAAGAGAGGAAAGAGGGAAAGAAAAGTCAAATTGTTAATGTAATAATAATGATAGTACCCTTGGAATTATATAGTTGACAGATGGATGGTAATTTGTATGTTTGTATGCTATCCATCTAATACATTCACTTTCCTTAAGTTTACTTTTCATGCACTATGTATCGATGATCGATATACTTCTTTTTGCAAAATCAATATACGCCATCTAAAGCTCATATGCAAATAAAAGTCTATAAATAAAATTAAGATATAGTAGCTATATTTGGGAAAAATATTGCTATAATATTAAATTTTCAACAATTTCTTTTGCCAATAATTAATTGATTGATAGATTAATTGATTAATTGATTGATTGCTTAAATAGATAATAGTTATAATATTTTGTTTAATTTGGAGTAATTCAAAAATGAATGAAAGTAATAAAAAACGAAATTGTACAAAATAGAAGAAAGAAAAAATTTTAAATAATATGATTGTTTTAGAAAAAAATTAATGATAATGAATGAAGGATTGAAAATGGAATGATTATATAATATCCAAAATTTACGAATGCCTAAGATAAATAGGAAGTATTAAACTACCCGAGGGAAGATACCTTTGGAGGAATGAATAGGAAAGCGGGTGGGACATGTAATATTTTCCAGTAGTACTATTTTGGGGTAAAATAATTCACGTTAAGTCTCTTAAACAAACGGATCAGCCGGCTGGGCTTCGACAACGATCTTGATTAGCCGTTGTTAAGCTGCTTTCAGTACCCTTTTTCATCTTCTCTTTGTAAACTCTTTTCATCTTCTTATTTCACCTCTCTTATATTCTCCCATTTCATCTCATCCCATCTCATTCTTCTACATCTTGGCTTAATTTCAGTAAATCAGTAAATAAATGAACAAAATGATAGCCGTAATTAATAGTATTGTATATCATTTATAAGCCTTATTACTTAAATATTATTATTTGTGATTCATCAATTGATAGTAAGGTAATATGCAAATATTGATGTAACAAATATTTTGATCGTATCATCAAAGATGATTATCATTTGATCATTAATCACGAGAATTTTCAAAATATGATGAACAGTCTGTTATACATTTATATTGATGCTAATTCTTGTCTGCAAGTTTTTTTTACTGTCTTTGAAAATTCATGAAATTAATAGAATTTGGATGAAATGCATTGTGTAAAATGTTATCACTTATCATTTTAAAGGAATCAATATTATCAGCTCATTATAATTGATCAATAATGAAAAATTTTTCAGTAATTATCTTTTAAAAATATGTACAGTGACATCAAATTTTGCAAAATTATAATTAGCTGAAATTAATTTTTAACCAAAATACTACTCATTACTTTATTTAATTTCTAAATTTTTTTGTTATTGGAATTGGAACATTAGAATTGGATTACTGAGTAGTTATGATAAAAAACAATTATTATTCCTTAATAGTTTTAATTATCAAAATTGCCAGACTAAATCAGTTAATATCATGATAAATAAATTCGGGTTAATTGAATATGATTACGATTTAGAAATTATTAATTAAAACAAGCTTTAAGTTAATAGTTTCATAATTCATATCGCTTTTTATTTTTAATATTTCGTTTTAATATAATTTGCTTACTTTAAATTATTGAATAACTTTTTACAGACTTATTAAAATTTACGTTCTAAATAATTTACTAAAACAAAAGGTTCGTTAATTTTGCTTTCGAGCCAATCAATAAAATTAAAAAAAATTTTGTCATACATTAAATCAATTCGTAATAATTTCTATAAATTAGCCTGAATAGATTAATTCAGTCCAAAAATAATAATCCACAAGAAATTCTGATTATGAAATAAATTGCTGCGTAATGAAATTATGAAATTAAACTAAGTCGAATTTTTATTCATTTCCATTTATGAAATATTGAAATTTGTAAAGAATTTATAAATGTCAGATATGAAATATTGCTATTGAAATACAATACAATTAAATGAATAATCTAATTTATGCCTAACAATGAGAGACACAGGTCAAAGTATCAATATCAAATTATTAAACTTTGACTTGTCTCGTATTTTGTAACTTCTGTTTGCAAAAAAAAGGGAAGAAAGTTCGAAAGGTGGAAAGAGAGATATAATAAAGTAAAAATAATTATTACTATTTCCGGTGGAATCGGTAAAATGCATAAATTTGCATAGTTATCATTCACATCATTCATCTCAATTATTTGTCACATAAATTAGTTGATGGAATATATGTTTAAATATTTCGATATATGTTTGTGTGTGTGTGTGTGTTTGTGTATGTTTGTTACTTGTCAACTTGTTAATACCAAATCCACTTCATCCCCACCCCGCTTCTTCTTTTCCCTCTTCTCTCCCGCTATCTCCTTTTTCAACCTATTATTCCCCCGCAACTTTTTCCCTTTTTTCCATTCATTGTTGTTGTCACACTTCAAATTTGTCATCTTACAGGTCATCTGGGTATGCGCATAAATTGAGTATCAATCATATGAAAGGAGACAAATTCATCCAAAATATATCTAGCCTTTGATGTTAACCGATAAACAATGCCAAGTTCATCTGTAATCACAACAATAGATATGTATACAGACAGACACATACACACACACACACACGCGTATCATTCTGTATAAATCCTTCAACATTGTTGTTTGTTTATTTCTGCAAAAAAGAAAAAATAATCTTTTCTTATCGAACTTATCGAAATTTTTATCATATAATAAGTTAAGTAATCAAAAGATCAATCATTAGGGGCGGAAATTCTAAAATGGAAATTTTAAAAGAAATATATGAGTAATCTCATATTAAAATAGAACAACAGAGAGAATGAAAGAGAGAGAGAGAGAGTGTGAGGAAAAGGAAAGAAAGAAATTATTTCTCGCAAAATATTCGACAATATGGCATATAACTAAAAATTTTGTCATGCAAAAATATCAAATATATTATAAAATATTTCTAAAAATGAAAGAAAAAAGGAATGAATTTTAAATTTGAAACTTTGTTAAAATTTTAAAATAATTTCTATGCTAAATTTTCATTCAAAATATTTTTCATTTGTTAAAATTTGTTTTTTGTATGAATTATTATTGATAGTATGGTGTGATATATTCATTTTATCAAATTGTTTATAATATAAGTGTACACACAGACAGACAGACAGACAGACACACACACGCACACATATATATCTAACAATATTATTATACGCTACAGAATTCTACATAGGATTATCGGAATGCAATGACACCTCATGCGTCTCCAAACACTATTGGTTGTCACATTATGGGAGTGGGAGGAGTAGAAGATGGAGGAGGAGGAGAAGAGAACACCCATATACATACACATACATTCACATACATACATACTACTTGTAATAGTGTTGGAAAAAGTAGTGTTGTATGTGAATGCATGTTGATGTATGTGTGTGGGCGAAAATGTATGTATAATTTGTGGGTGTACATGAATGGTATTGCATTGAGAATTGAAATCATTCATTATTCGATAGCAGTTGAATGGATGATGAATGAATGATATTTGGAAAATAGTGACGAAGTGATTTGTTTATCAACTGGCTGTGTTTCCCCGCCTGATTACTTCGATCACACTAAACTGTCCCATCTTTTTCATCATTTCTTCCCTCAAATATCTATTTGCTAACATACCGTAATCATCTCATCCTATCAATTCATTGGTCCTTTTTTTTGTTTAAAAAATTCATTTCTAAACAATTTTCTCACTTTTCTTCTTCTTCGTCTTTTTTTACGATCTTGAATAAATTTTATTTTATTAAAATATATTTCAACACTTATAAATATTACTGAAAATATTACTTTGTAGAAAGACGAAAAATATGGGTGGAAGATGAATGGTAGGATGAAGAGATTAGAATGAAAAGGAGGAAATAAGGAGAAGGAGAAGGAAGAGGACATAAAAATTGTTTGATAATATAGTAGCTGAGCTCGGTTAAATTGCCAGCTTAGAAGTGTCAGCATGTTAGTTAGGCGAGTTAAATCGGATAGATCATCCTGATTACCCACAACACAGAGTGGTATTAACTTTCAAGTGTGAGCGGATTGATTCGGGATCAGAAAGGCCAGAAAAGGTTTACTCTTTGCTACCTCTCATTGTTATCAATTTGTTAAATACGAGAATTGTTTAATCCAATTAAAGAATTTGTAAATTTTTGTACATTTACTTGAATTAAAACTTCCTACTCTTTCATCTTACTTCAGAGATAATATTGACATTTGTCACTTTTCACTCATTTTAATGTGTTATGTTTATTATTTCCCTCCCTTTTCACCCTTCACTATCTTACCTTACCTTGCATTTCTTACCTTTACCAGGTAGAATATCATTACCCTTACCTTACCCTTTTTCTTTTCTTTATATTTTTCTTGTTTTTCTTAACAGACAAAAGATTAATGTTGTTGGTCTTTTCTTTTCAATATCAAATGGTATTCTTTTCATATAATCTCATTTAAGCGTGATTTAAACTTCTTATATACCACTTCTACAAATATCTGTCTCTAACAATAACAATAAAAAAAGAAAGAGAGAAGGTAAATCTTCTTTGAATAGTTTAAAGACAGATTTTAAATATTTTGTTAGATTAAAATGAAAAAGTTCAATTAGCTAAATGCTTCTAATTTTACATTTGTAATAAAATATGAAATGAAATGATAATCGTTCCATTTCAATGTTTGCTTGTTTTTCTTTTCCAAATTAATCAATGATTATTTAACACTTAAATTATTTTCTTTTTGATAAATTTTTTTTTTGAAATTTATTTCTTTTTAGTTTTAAATTCACTTTATTTTATTAATTAGCAATACCAAATATGATCACATCAATTAAAGAATATTTCGTTAAAATTTGCATATGTAATTAATAATGTAATTAATATAGTATAGCTCATTTTGAAAGAAAATAAATTGAAAGAAAAAAACGATTTCTGTACAATTATTTAATTTTAAGTTATTCGATTACATAATTTTTAGTTAATCAATTAATTATATAACTTTTCATATTCTTTTTTTTTCATTTCCAAATATGTTTGGGTCAAACTATTAGTTTTTGTTACAGATCCATTTGATGCTATAACATGCAAAACATTAAGTTGCATTCTTTCAAATAAAACTACAATGAAGGAAATGAATTATCTTAATGGGCGCAAATGATCAGCTGATAATCAGCGTTATAAAATGGAATGGTAGAGTATATTAAATTATATATCGTTTTGTTTACACCATTGAGCTGTTTAATCAGTAAATTGCTTGATCAAGTATCATTTGAAATATTTCAATAACTTTTACCAATCTTTTCAACTTTTTGGCATTTTTATTGACTGATTGCATTTTTTTTCCAAATAAATTTCGCATAAATTATTCAACAATTATCCCGATGATACTGTATCACGTAATGCCATTGCCAGATATACGCCATCGAAATACAGTATCCCATTTCACAGTATATTATTAAAGTTATCTGATGATGATGATGTTTTCACATTTTCAGTAATATGTTTATAAATTTTCAATTTTTCAATTATAAGAAAGTACTAAGTAATACTGCTCATATCAATATCATTTCAAGTATCAGAAATTAATCAGAGCATTTTTCATCTTTAAATCCAAACAGTTTTTTGGGAATATTTATTGACTAATTGATATAGTTGATTAGATATTTATTTTATGAGTTGCAAATGAATATGAGTAATTGATCATACGGTAATTACACGGAATAAATATTACTATAATCATCACTTCTACCATAGCCAACGAGATATTATCCGCTTTTTTCTAACTGTTCAATATTGTTGTTATTTCAATTATATTTCTTAAACAAACAACGGTTTAAAAATTGTGAGAATAAAATGTATCACTAAGTCACCGTTATATGAAATTAAAGCGGCTCAAAATTGCAATCATTTTTTCTTGAAACAATAGATTTTTAATAAAAAAAGAATAATTCATATCAATTTACATATGCATAATAATAAAAGGTAATTGGAATTATTGTTATACGAAATGAAATTTTGGATGTATAAATCTAAATGTCAATTGAGTTGTGTAAATTCAGGTTTTATATCCCGGTCTTCTGTAATATAATTTCATTCGTTGTTCATAAAAAGGCAGTATTTGAATTTTCGCTATGCAATTTTTATGTTGTTTTTATTACAACTAAAATTAGGATTGTTTGATAATTTTAAAATTTTCTTCAATTCTAGCAAATGTCATATATTCCAACGGTGAGCGTAACCAGTGCTGCCGCAGCGGCAAATATGAGTTCTGCGGCAAATATGGCTGCTGCGGCATACTTTAAAAATGGTGCATACGCAGCCGCACCACATATGCCAAGTGCAGCACTTGGTTTTACTGCAACACCAGCGCACAATTTTTTACCCGGCGGAATGGGTTATATTGGAAATTCATTAGCAGATTGTCAAACGGCTGGAATAACAGCTTGGAATGCTAGCCAAGCAGCAAGGTTGGTTTCTCTTTTTTCTCTGCTTTCAGAAAACTCATTTCTAATTGCACAGTATTCATCAGTACTAATCTTCGGGTATTATCAATTGCTAAGGACAAATACAATCGCTTGAAAAAAATTTAATACTTCCAGCTACTTAATTAATCCATTTGTTCATTAGAATTCTACTAATTTCCTTGATGTATTCTAATTAAATGTACGGCAAGATATTTTTGTTTCTTTGTTGAAGCTTCCTGAGATTATAGCTTATGAAATTTTAATGTTAATTTATTTCAACGAACTTTTACGGTTATAGCAAATAGATATGGTATAGCAACTTGTTATCGCTGAAAGCAGATTACTATATATAATTGATACTAAGATTAAGAAAATCAGTTTTATCATATTCATTTCTTTAATGGAAAACTAAACCTCTGCAATTTTATGGAAACGCGAATATATTATTAAAGATTGATATATCTTAAAATTTTTGCACATTATTTTAAAATACCTTTGGAGTATACTTTATTAATCATAACTTATTAATAACAAATATCCTTTTTGAGCTGTAATTTACTGCAGAAAGTTGATGCCAGAATTCACTGAAAATTATCTTTTCTTCGAAAAAATTCTTACTTTTATTAAAAGTACAAGAAAAGTACCAAAAAAAGTATTGATAGCTGTAAGGAAATCACAATTATTAACTGAAATCTGATAATCAATATAATTCAATTCATATTATAATTTATATGATCCAATTGATATTTTCATTGTTACTGGGAATGTTTTAAAGAAATTCTTTGTCTGACAAAGTAAAATAGTAATATCAATACAGATTGAATATAATTGATGATTTTCAAGTATTATCACTTGCTTTAATATAAATTTCAGAAAGCAACGCCGTGAACGGACAACATTTACACGAATACAGCTGGAAGTTCTTGAGAATTACTTTTCTAAAACTCGTTATCCGGATATATTCATTCGTGAGGAAATTTCGTTGAAAATTCAATTACCAGAATCACGTGTTCAAGTAAGTTTAAATCGAAATTCAAAAACCTAGGCCAGATTTTTAGTTTTTCCTTTTCTTTCTACAACTTTTTAAACCATTACTTCTTTCATTTAAAGCTCACTAATTGATTTAATGATTCGACTAGATAATTTCGTATATGATTAATTATTCAATTTCATCAAAAACTTTAGGTATGGTTTAAAAATCGTCGTGCCAAAGCTCGACAGCAAAAGAAAGCGACGAAACATGAAGTTGCGTTGCATGTTGTTCCGGCGTGCAGTAGTGATGGTAGCTCATCCAGTAAAACTGCTTCTGCGGATGTCCGGAATACTAATGCTTGCAGTGTTGAAGTTTGAATGAATTCCTTATTATAATTAGAATATTTAACATCCATATAACAATTGGAAAGCAAAATGAAATCATTTTTGTTAATGGAAAAATTTTATTTTGAGTAAAAAGAATTTTAGATAAAAACAGAAAGAAGCGAAACAGGTACATCAGAACAAAGGACATCACCGATAGAGATTGATTCATCCAAATTAACTGTCTTGCCGCCACCGTATTTTGGCACTATTTCACCGTCAACAGCATATACATCTCAGGCAACTTTTCCGCAAGGATATGGTAAGTTTTTAATTTATTTTTTCAAATTTTTAATTTTTCTTAAATTTCAGCAAAAGCAAATTATAAAGCATAGCCAAATTATAAAGATAGCCAAAAAATGAATAACTAATTGAGAGGCCTAAAGTATGAGATCTGTTTTTATTTTATAGACAGCCGGAATGTTAAAAAAGATTATTTTAATAGCTTAATTGAAATTTTTTTAGCACTAATTAATTGATGATTTTTTATTTTTCTTTTTAATTTATTTATTTTTGCTATAAATATTGAAAAATAAATAAAAAAACTCGATTACACGTCAGCGTCAGTAGTTGTAGGCTACGGAGGTTATCAAGCGACTGTCCCAACACCAATGGAATATTTTCAATATCCGACGAGCGCTGCAACATATGCCGCAACTGCCGATCCATGGAAATTCATGAACCAGTGATTACAAATGATTTATAATAATTAATTAATTATCATTTATAATGATAATTAATGATAATTATTTATGATAGCTTTTAATTGTAATATTCTTTTCGTTGGATGATTTAGTGATATGCGAAAGTCGTAAGGACGATCATTTGCAAATCTTGTATGGTATTTTTTTGACTACTTCATACCGTAATTTATTACTTGATAAAAATGCAATATTATTCGATATGCTGTATGGTAAGTTCAATATTTATCAGATAAGATAAAATCTTTTCAAATAAATGATTGGTATTGGAAATAGTATTTAGTAAGCTTTTGCTAGAAGAAGAAATGAATGACCCCCGCAGGAATGAAATTATTGTAATGATTCATCAAAATACTCTACTGTAGGCAACCATTATTAATTCATATAATTTATAATAGAATACGAATGAATTGATTAGATTTTATTGGCATCTGTGATATAGTGATGATAGATAATGCAATTGTCTCATTCTATGTTTACTGTATTTTGTTTCTCTTTTCATTAATTTTGATAATAATACAACCGTTAATTTTTTTTGATAGAAATCTTACTGTAGCCAATATAAATTTTAATTTAATTTTTAATTTCCATTGAAATTATACAATTTTTAATTTTTATTTTCATGTAGTAATATGAATTAGGATGAGAGTTTCTTTTTCTCCAAACTTTTTAAGCTTTGAGAAATTAAATCAAATTAAATTATTAAATTTCTTCTTTCCGATTGTTTATAACATTTCCTGTGATAATCATGAAAATAAGTGCTTTCAAAAAATTTTTGAACTGACACTAAATAATAAGCGAAATTTTTAAAAGCAATCTATTGTTTTATTTAGAGAATGGATAATAGCTATATATGCTAATTAATGAAATAAATGGAAAATATTGAAATTGTACAATTTTAAAATGCTTCAAAAATTTAGGAATACATTTTTGATGAATAAAAATTAGATTAATATGTAATAATTTATTTACAAAAAAATATTTATAGCAAGCTTTTATTCTTTTATTACTTTACAATGAAAAAAACAATCAAACACTTTCTCTTTCTTAATAAGAAATTTGCATAATTTTAAAAGAAATTCAATTATTCAAGCAATTGACAAATTGAATAAATAAAATTTTTGATTTATATTTTTTAGAAATTATTAATAAAAATGAAAAAATTCATTCAAAGCAAATTTCAAAGAATTTAAAATATCTTAACAATCGTTTGTTTCTTTTCCATTTGCAATTTCGTTAAATTTCGTTTTTCTTTTATTCAATTTTTGTAATATTAATTTAAATATATTTTCTCTTTAATTTTATTTATACAAAAATTGTCTCAGTTTTGGATGCATTATAAATACTAATTAATCATTCTCACTATCATAGATGCTTTGTCTTATCGTGCCGTGTGATAAATTAAATTTTATTTCGTTTTTAAAAAAATTGCATTTTATTATTTTCAATAATAACATTTTTACTTAAAATAAATAATTAAAATTTAAATATAAGAAAAAAGCAATTTTCCTTCTCAAAAAAACTTTCTTAATGTTTTGTTTTGAAACTTTAACGTTAACAATATTACATAAAAACTTATCACTTAAATCACTGATCTAAAATTTATTATCATGAATATTTCATGAATATAGAATAATTTATTTTTTCCATTGTTTTAAATTAAGGCAATAAAAATTAAAATTGTAAATTAAAAGCATTATAAAATTAAAATTAAAATTGCAAATTAAATTAAAACAATAAAAAAGGAAAAAATAGTTTAAAAAAAAATTTTTTTTCTTTTTGCAATAAAATGAAAATGAAAATAGCATATGGTTGCATTGTTTTAATTTAGTTATTTGTGATAGGACGGTTGTAAAGAAATTGATGACATTTGTAACATTTATTATAGCTATGGCAGCTATTGGCGCTTTTTATTTTTACTCTACTAAAGTATATCGTTCAATTATTTCATTAATTACAGCTTAATTATTATATTAATTAATCAATTTGTGTACTCCATTATTGATTTGAGTAATAATTTTTTTTTTCAATTATTTAACAAATGATTCATTTATAGCCAGCATGTAGAGCAGCTGTCAACAATTGGTCTCTTTTAGCATGCGATGCATTGCAAGAAAAAGCTTTAGAATCATTTGGAAAAGTTATAAAACAAAAGGTTAGTTTTTACAACTTAACAAAATAGCTCAATTTAATTTGGCTAACTAATTTGAGATATGTACATAAATTTTACCTTTTAAATAATAATGAATAATTTTAGCTCAGTTATTATTTCATTAAGATAAGTCATTTTAAAACGACTAGCCACTATCAGTAACGAATTGTAGATACGAGTGGAAAATTCTACTAAATCAACTACTCCAACACAATATAAACTAGGACAAAAGGTTGAAATTACATTCAACCATTATTTGCAAAATTTTAGAAATTGTCAAATTAAACATGCGTTATCAATTATTTTAAATATTGCTAGCTGTCAGGTGTAAAAAATATTTCTATAATTACAAGGAGTATTTATCAAGTCAAAATTAGAAATTTAAAAAAGGGAATTAATTTGTATACTCTTTGCATGGCAATTTACTGAAATCATCAAATTAAAAAGATCAAAGAATTGCCATTTTAGGTAGCTGTTGACAGCATAATGCAACCTTTTCGTCGTCTAATTGTTAGTCTTTAAGACTAAAGAAAAAGTAAAATAAGAAATACTTCTCTTCATTCACTACTTTAATTTAAATTTGCGAAGTTGGATAGTTTATGTGGTTTAAAGGTATACATCAGAAAAGGTGAAGTATTAAAAGGAAAATAATTTAGGAAGTGCCAGCTGAAGCATTAACAGCTGCTTCTACCTTAAGCTCCGGCTCGACTGGGAGCCGATTAGGACCTTCAGATAATGAAAAACCAGAAGGCGAAACACATGCTGGTGCTACCGCTCTTCGTTCAGCGACGTTAAATCAGGAGGAAAATCAACCTGCTGCTTTCCGAGTTGGAGAAACATCGGCCGATACTGCACTGGAGAAAGGACTTGTCACGTAAGTTACACCATTTAAAAATAATTTCTTTGAAATATTTAGGCTTAATTTCTGGCGAATCAATCGATTAAGAATCAGAAATTATTGATCTGATTATTGCAGAGGTGAAAAGAAGAAAAAGAAAAAGAAGTCAAAAAGTAAAAGTAAAAAGAAGAAAAGTTCCAAAAAGAGTAAGGAAGAAAGCAATATAAACATTTTATCATCTTATTAAATCTTCATTTAAATAGTTATAAATTTTAATTTTTTTGAGAAGAAAAAAAGAGAAAAATTAAATTCAGGAGAAAGCGAGAGAGGAGATAGAAAGACGAAAAAGAAGAAAAAGAAGAAAAGTAAGATTTGTTCCCCACTTAAAATTGTCATTAATTTTAAATGAAATGATAATTCACTTCAATAATATATTTCAACTTGATCTTCTAATCTTTTTTTCATTATCATCAAAAGAAATGGAAATTTTTTCCAATTATTAAATTTCAGGTAAAACAATGGAAGAAGCACTACCAGATGATATGTAGTAAAATAGCTGATACATAATCCGTACACAAAAACACTTATAACCCACTGAAACTGTTCAAAATATATATATATATATATACTAATTGAATAAAATATATATACGATATTCAATTCTTTTCAAGTATATATGTATATATAAATGAATCGATAATTAATGTGAATGATTATTTGTAAATGAACTGATTACATACTGATTAACTATAATTAATATATTGATTAACTATAATTAATATACTGATTAATTAGAATTAATATATGCTTAATCCCATTGAAATGTGAAAAAATGACGAAAGAGAACATGAGTGTTTTATCAATAAATTAAGAAAAATTTGATCTTTTATTTGAATTACAATATTGATATGCTATAAGCATACTAATAATTATGCTACCTAATGTAACAATTATGTTATCTAATAAAAATTTAAAAATGTTTGTTTAAAAATAAAATTTCATTATTGACATATTTTTCTGTTAAAAGCCATCCATCTTCTCTCATTCAATAATGATAGAGGATAGATAAAGTGTTACAGTATCATAGATTTCATATTTATTCTCATCTTTCATTTTGCTAATCTAATGAAATAATTTTGATTTCTTTTTTCAATCGTAAGGAAATTTCTATTCCTTGTAAAAAAGAAATATTTAATTTTTATTTTTAAAATAACATTGAATAATAAATATGAGCAATTAAGAATATTGAAGATATAATGCTTTCAAAGATGATATGTGCGAGAAGAATTTTGATGTGGCATCACTTTAGGAATGCGATATGATCAGAATTATTATATAAGGCATGCTTAATATTCATTTTAATTAGGCATTTTAATATTTGCGACAATTCATTTATTGTTATTTCGTTACGCCCCTCATATGAGCAATATTTTATCATATCTGTCATACGAATTGCATGATTCTCGACAAATGGCTGAAAAGCCTAAAATGATTTAAATAATTAATAGTCAAAGACATTGGCTTATTTTCATTATTATTTTAAATATATGGTTTCCAAAATTTTCTAATTATAGCAATCTATGTAAAATTTAAGATATTTTTTCAGTTAAATCTTGGAATTATATTATTACACTAATACTTTATTTTATCAAACTAAAATGACTTATTTTGTCTTTTTATTCAATATCTTAAACTGAATAATTTAAGGCAAATTTATCATTGAATTATTCAGTTTGATGTAGATATTTAAATAGCTACATTTCTTTGAATTCCATTAATCAGTCAATGTTTTAATGAATGAATATCGATAGCACTGATCAATCAATATTCAATCAATCAATGCTAACATTTTCTTCCCCAAAAAAGACATTTTATGAAATGTGCGATAAAGAAAAAAAATGAATACAAACATTAATTTTTTCCATATTAATTAAAAGAATATAAATTATAAATAAAACCTTTATAGCGAAATCAATTGGAACAGTTCGATTACCAAAAGCAATACATAGTTTCTTCGATGCATTTATCGGATCTTTGTAGATTGCTTTCGTATTATTAATTATCCATTCAAATGCATCCTTCGAATTCAAATTTTTATGCAAAAATTTTGTTCAAATACAGATGAAAAAGTTAATTTAAAGAAAGCAAAATTTTTGTTCATTTAAATATTGAATAGAAGCAATTAGTAAAAGTAACAGAAGATGAAATAACCGATTCATATAGTGTAAATAATTGAGATTTTGTGAAATATTTCTTAATTCTATTTAAGCGTTCGTATGTAAGTGTTCCATAATATACCCTTGGACAAATTTCTTCCACAGCTTCATTAATTTCATTCACTTTTGTTGTTCTTTAAAAAAATATGCATGCATTTTTGTTTTTGCTTTTGTTTCTTGCCATACCAAATAATTTTCTAATTAGAACTTTTGCTAAACAGTGAAATATTATATAAACAAGGCAAAAAATCTTTTCTTATTTTCCAATATTTCTTATAAAAACAGAACTTTTACGATAAGAATTTTGATAAAAAGATTTTCGATATTTTAACCTTGAAAAAAAGTTCCAAAGATTACAGGCATTGATTTATAAACGTGTTATTTTCAGCCTTTATATTGTGCACACCTAATCCCAAACAAGTTTTCCTATGATCTTAGTTCGTTCTAAAATTAAAACCAAAGAAACCTTGACATGGATGTAGAAATTGTTGAAGGATTCATTTCCGATGCTACAAAAGATGGATTTTCCTGAAACATTATTTCATAATTAATAATACAAAATTATAATCATTACTATTCCTATAATTAAAATTGATTATAATGAAATTAAAATGCTCTATGGTAAATTATTATCAACAATTTAGTTTTATTATTTTCCATCTTTACCAAATACAATTAAAGACGAACCTTGACATCAGTAGTATCTTTATCCGAAACTTCACATGACATTTCACTCTGTTCAGGTGCGCCTGCAAAAGCATTTCAATTTTTTTTAAATGCTAAAATAATTAATGCAAGTATTTTTTCTTTGGAAATTATCCATTTCTAATAATATTTGCATAACTAATCGATGAGAAAAGAAAAATAAAATCTTTTTGATTTCAGCTTCCAATGTAATTTTCGTCGCAAACAAATTTTTACTTCTTTATTTAGTGTTATCGAAAATAATTTCCAGCATATTAATTTTTTCTGTATTTAATTGCAGCCGATAATTAAAAACGATAGTATAAATTGTTTATAATTATTGCTAATTATTTAATTTTAACAATAAATGTTCAATTTTTGTTAGCAAATTCAAAAGATAATGTTAATCATATGCCAATTGATTAAAATCGAATGATTGTTTAGAATTGATGAAATTCTATGCAGTGAATAATGAATTGTTCACGAAACAACTGCTAATTGTAACCACTCGAATCATACATTAATTTTAGTAAACAATCAATGCTGCTAATTAAGTGTCAATTTTAAATATATTTTTATCACAATAAACTTTTTGAACTTGTTTGAAAAGTAAAATTTCATGCCAGTCTATTTCACCATTTCCATTCATCCTTTTCAAGATTTCACTTCTTTCCTAAAGTTTGATATATTGCCTATCAGTGTAAAATATTAGATTTAAAACAGAAAAAGCATACTGGAAATTCTTGATGATGAGATAGAAGGCAAATCTTTCGACTGCTCAGTACCTTTACAAAGCTGCAAAAGTAAATTTACACCATTCAGTAGACTGTTTTTTTTTTCAATAATACTAGAAATTGGCTATTTCGGATAGGTAATTATCAATCTATGATTATCGCCTGATATTCAAAGAAAATAAGATTTGATTTTGTATCATCAAGTAATAACTTATCATATCATAAATTATCTACACTATTCATATTTGTAATCTGCAATACATACTATAGTGGATATTTACCTATACCATTCAAGAGAACACTTAACGCAGTTTGATTAGATAGTGCTCGCTTCTGCAAAACTGCATAATGATATTAAAGAGTAACTATTTTAACGCAGCACGCATTACTACATGGCAATGTAAGTGTGCATCAAAACAAGTAGGATAATCTTAGCATATATATTGTTCGATTATTGTTTTTGTATAAATTAGTCAACTGGAAAATATTAATTATCATCTCACTAAAAAATTTTCGAAATTTCAACATTTGGCTAAATTGTTCAGAAAGTTTTTAGACGAATTTCGACCTTGGTTTTATAGTGAAAACACTTGTTGATTGATGAACTATGATCTAATCAAAATAACGCATAATGCACTTTTACGTAGAGATAAAAACTGCCTGAGTGACATAGTACTTAGACTTGGAAGCATTTCTTTCATTGTTAAAATTCAAAAAATCTCTTAAGTGCCAGAATATCACTTACTTTTTGCTCCGCTTTCTCACTGGATGAATTTCGTGACTGTTGCGTGGTATCATCTGAAAGTACAATTTTAGAAATATGAAGTCAAAAAGTTATTCCCAGTAAAGCTAAAAGTTATACCTAACAAAAAAGTTATATCTAATAAAAGTTATAGCGACTAAAGTCAGCTTCACATATTGCCATTGTTGAATTTTGACTATAATATCAGTCCTACTTCCCTTATTCCTTTTACAGTTTTGAATTGTTTGAAATGAATAGTATCATTAAACCAAATAGGAAAAAATAAGAGATTGAAAAATGATGATCAGGACATTCTGAATCCTTTTTTTACACATTAGAGATCACAATCACCGCATAATTCTTACCTTGCTTTTCGACATTTCTATTTTCGCTTTTCATCCCTCGGTTAATTTTTTTCTTCATCGTTTTCAATTGTGCTGCTTCCTTTTTTGCTAGTTGACCTAAGTGTTCGTCGTCCTAAAAATATTTCTTGTCCTGACCACTTAATAATAAAATTTATGATGCGAATCAAAACACCCAATTGTTGAATGATTTAATGCCACTTAATACCAATTTTTTGAACTAGTCATAAATGAAAACCTCAAAGAACTGATTCCCAAGTCTTCACAATTTTCGGAAAAAGCTGAATTCAATTTCGAAATCAAACTTCTTAAATAGATTTCATCAATCTTAAGTGCAAGGAATGATTTAAAAGACGAGATATAAGCAGCCCTCTCCTTTCTTCTGTTCCCATCATAACAGAACAACCCACTCCAATTACTGTTAGCAAAATAATGCTCCAAAATAATAATAATAGGCTTATTTAAACACTCTCAACATCGCCAGCATTTGTTCATATCTCTTCCAAATTTCGAGTTAAGATTGCCAACAAGATAAAAGTGATATATAAAATTGCAGCAACTCATTGTCTATCTTTCCAGTTTTCGTAATGCGCAAGTTGTAATGCAAATTTTGTGCGTAGGTCGTGCTACGCTTTACTTCGAGCATTAAGGTTTATAAAAGACGCAAGCACAGCTTTAATAATTGTAATTTTAAAGCTTATTTATGTTATTTGCTACTCAAACAATGTACAAAAGTAATGATCCAAATCAAATAATGATCACATAGTAGACAATTACAGCAATGTAACTGCTACAATGAACATTTGATATCCGTAGCAGATGAAGTTTTGTTATCGTACATTTTCTTTTGGGACCTTCTGGATGGTGTCGGTAAGCAAATACCATTTTCAGCCAGTGCTTCTGCTTGACTTAAAGCAACTCGATCGCTTGCTGGTTGAAATCTTACCTAAAATTTTAATTAAAATAGAAATATGAAAGAAGACCCGAAAATCACGGATATTTAAAGTAAAGCAACAATGCTGCAAATGAAGAAATCTCCTCCATCATATACTTTCAATTTTCATCAGATTTATATATTTAAAGTGAAGAAAATCATACTTTGATGTCTTTACATAAATCCATGATTCTGACGTATTGATCGTGATACCTTACATAAGAACCATTGGCTTTCAACCACTGACGTGAATGGTGAACCAAAAAAGAGACACTGTCAGTACGAAGAACAATACTATGGTAATTTTGATCCACAGCCTAAAAATCTTTTTTGAATAAGACTGCAGCATTTTGCAGTACATAACTTGAAGGAGAACTATAAATATCTTCAAGTGGTTTAAACTTGTGTCAAATGAAAAAAATAACATAGATTTAGAAATTATGTCACCTGTTGAAGAGCGTCAATTATAGCTTGCAATTGACATCGAACCAAAGTAACTGGATAAAAATTATAACGTTTTCCAGTACCCAGCTCTAGTGCATGTGGCCAATAAACACCATAACCTGCTTTGACGTACTTTTTTTCATTTCCTTCGATATGCAAAACGCCACATGTATAGACAATGGGAATACTATCACCCAACAGATTTTTGGAAGCACTAGAAAGAAACAGTTTAGAAAGATGAATTAGTTCGCCAAACAAATTCAAAATGTTCCAAGATCCAAAATGAATATTTTCTTGGTGAAGATTAATTAGACTTCTAAATAATTTTCACACTTACTAATTTTTCGAGTCTGCTGCGGACGACGTTTCTGATACAAATAAACCTGAAATTATGCGGATGAAGATCATTAATGCAATAACATAATGAAGTGCAACATAATAATAGTCAGAAATTACGACAATTATGCGGCCATTCAATGTTGAGAGTAACAAACCGCAATTTCGTTGGTTGGAAATTTGCTATCATTGAAAGAAAGCAATTCTGGGGGATTTATGATGTAAAATCAAAACCAAATCAGAAAAAATTTGTTTTACATAGTGTTACTGATCTAACAACAAAGATAAATTTCCACTGTTATTAATTTGTAATTACTGTATAATAAAGTGGTACAAAAGAGTTACTTTTATCAGCGCTTTTCTGCAATTTCGATAAAACTGTTTTAGATGAAAAGGTTTCTGAAGCGAGCTTTTTTTCGGGAATTATATCAGATACTCCCCTGCTTCCTTCCTTGCCCACTACATTTTCGAAAAATTTCTTAGCTGTTTCTTTAGTGGAAGAATTGTATTCGATCGTTGCCTAAAAAGTTTGTCCAATCACTCTCACAATTTTAAATAAATGCAAAAGAAGAATTCACTCGAATTCTTTCGTTCTTTTCATATGTTAATTTACCGATAAAATATGGTTGTTTCAGTGTGGTTTGAACCTACTTCTATAAATGGGGAGATCGTTGAGACTGAATTGATGATAAAGAATATGTAAGAGATTCAGTCTCGATAAAAATACATTGGAAATTGGACAATCGCAAAAGTACAACGCTGAACTGATGTGTTCATACATCGATCATGTGTAATAACCGGTATAGATCTTGGGCTTCGGCGGAGCAGGAACTGAAGGTCATCGACTTTTGCTGTAGAAATTCATCCAGACTCCACCATAATGATATTTTACCAAAATGCTTCCAAACAAATTTCGAATTGGTAACAATATGGACGCGTGGCAAATTCATTTGAAAAACTGCCTGCAATGCTGCAATCCTAAAAACCAAGTAACAACCAAAAGCACGACTTCAAACCTTACTTCCATCAGCAGAAGCAGGATAAAGTTACGGTAAAATTTGTTGGAACAGAAAGTTGATATACATCGAAGAATAACATACCTGTTTCAGTGCTAAGCACACGACTTCAATTTCAGCCTTTGTTATCGATCTTCCTGGTTGCTTCTAGAAAAAAGTGTTATCGGATGTAACAGAGTTTGGGTTTTTTGGTCATGAATATTCATATAATCTGACAATAACTACGAAAGCCTTGTCAGTTTTAACTTATATAGAAGTGTTCCAGAATTGTTTGGATTGAATAAAGACAAGAGAATACCTTGAATCGATTACATTTACTGCTATCATCCCAATAAATTGCTATAATCGGATAGTTTGAATTATTTGGGACATGTGCGAAAGCTTTGACAACTGGAACACTGAAAGAAATAACGAAAGTAAACAAGGATTTTGATGATTTTGAACAGGAATAATTTCCTGCGAAACTGAAACAAAATGTATCTTATTATTACCGCCATGAATTCATAATTTGAACAATACGGTCAAATTAGTCTATAAGACATAAGTTCTGTTGTATACGTAAGTTCATAATTTTCGAACCATACTGCCTATTTGTTTTTATAAAGAAAACTTCCTTCTTTCTCAACGGACATTTAATTTTAGCAGTGACAACATTAACGGTATAGATTCCCCTTAAGATTCCTTTTTACAAGAACGATCTATATGATATCATCGGCATGTTAATGCGTTAGTTAAACTTACATGATCATCTCATCGTAAATCTAATTTCTTAAAAGTTTACGATAGCAAAATAAAGTCACCTTGTTAGCAGCGAGTAGGACTATCGAGTTATCTGCCGATAATTTAATCAGCAAATGCATAAGCCTAATGGTTCACTGTCCGACAAGGCAGCGTTTCACAAACGTGGCGAAAATGATTTAACTAAATTGGCAAACAACTTATACGATGACAAAAGGAAATGTTAGAAATTTGATACTTGTTCCAATTATTTGATGCTTCCGATGAATATAATGATCTGCCTTCACTGCTTGATGATGTATCATGACGTCCACGTACATTTCGCACGTTAGCATGTATTGTCGACTGAGGATTGTTACATACAACGGTAAATGTACGTTTACCAATGACAGGATATGTAGAGATGACAAATTGTAGCGGTCTCGGCCAGTTTATAAAACGAGAAAACGATATAGCTCTCATTCGAAATAGTATTGTATTACTGGATGCTGAAAAGAAAATACTGCTCAATAAAATCAAGTTATATATTGTAGTTAACAAGATTTTTATATCGTATTTTCCGCAACCACATCCGGAAACTACATAGTTCGAATATATTTCCCAATATGCCAACTGAATTATAAAAATAGTTTGCATGAGATCGAGATTTGCATTGCTGCTGCATGCAATAGCGTTGAAATGGTAAGTCATAACGGGCAGATTCAGGGTCATGTCGTCGAAGGCGGGTTCAAATATGCCATCTTACTTCTTGCTGTAGTCATGGTGGAGTGTGTTTCGACGATTTTATTATATTATATTGCTAGTTATTTCAGTTGATTGCAAACTCATTTACCTAATTTTATGCTTATTTGTACTCGGGTCGGTTACGCACTATCACCTTCCTAATTGCTTTAATTAATTAATTAATTACGTGCTTGTTTATTACATATTTACTCTTTCATGTGTTTCTGGCATTTAGTTGTTCGATACAGATTTTGCTTAAGTTATATTTCAATTAGACATGCCATAACTTTCCACAGGAATCCATCCTTTTCTTTTTATCGTTACCCATTTCCTCTTTATTCGTCTTTTTATCTTTCATCTTTACTTTTTCAAACCATCAAATTTCCAGTGCTGTCAAGCATGCTTTCAATATATTTGCGTTATTTCAGGTTTAAAACCTCCTACACTTGTAATTTTTCGGGTTGATTAATCACCGACTTCAAGGTTTTCGAGTTATTCTGATTCCAGAATACTTGCATGTAGTGCTACACATAACAAAATATTGGGTACTTTATAAACAGTAATGCAGGTGATTTGTTTGCTTCGTGTTTTAAAAATTATTTGAATGCTACTCTGCACAATTTTCATTCCAATCAAAATCTTTCCAAAATTTGATTAAATTTGTTTCTGAGCTAAGTAACACCTGAATACTCTCCCTTAATGAACAGATATGGATTCATGCATATACACATATATATAGATGGTAGTCATTTCAAAAACTGCATGGTGCTTATAAACGGTTAAACATGTCAGTTTCGAGACTATGGAAATTTTTGTGAATAGATAGCACTGTTGTTTCATACAGACTAAAAACTTATATTTTCAGTCCGATGACCCTCCGTTTCTAACTGTTGGCACTGAAGTGAGCGCCAAATTTAAGGGGGCGTTTTGCGAAGCTAAAGTGAAACGTATGACGAAATCTGTAAAATGTAAAGTAAGTTAATAGTACTAAAGATTTTATATGAAGTTTCATTGTTAAAATTAAAGCTTCTCCATGTTTCTGTGTACATTCTTTTAAATCTTTTTCATGTATACGCAGAGCAAAGATCGAATATGTTATGTGTATAAAAAGATCCGATCCTTCTTGACCCTTTTGAAGTTCATTTCTAATGAGAAGAGAGGCTTTACATAATTTGGCTATATTTGATCGCTATCAGTTTTTAGCTTCCTTATTACTTTTGGAATAAAGATACAGGGTTATTTTTTTTGTAATTTGTAGATCTTGCTGAAAACACCGCCTTACGGTACCATATTTGCCGATCATACCGAAATAAAGGGTTCTTTGGAAGTTAATCAACAGGTTGAAATTGTTCAGGGGAAAGCGACTTATAAGGGCATTATACAAAATATTAAAGATAACAGTATATACGTGGTTGGTAAGTATTTCTGCAATTGATTTCGTGTTATTCATTAATTTTACAATTTCCACATTTATTGAATAAATCACGAAAATTGAAAATACGATAATCTATTTTTGTTGGAAATTAAATCAAAATTATTGCTTTTCTGGACGATTATAAGGCTGTAAATTTAGCTAAAAGGATCCAAGTACTTCCTACTGACGATAAAATTTTAGTCTTTAACGATGGCGACGAAAGACAATTACGGCGTACACAGGTGTGCATCAAAGGTGCGAAACATTTTAATGAAGATGTCAATTTGGATGCAATGCCGCTTTACAAACCGGAATCATTTAGTAGTCCAGTAGTTCTTGACGATCGAAAAGGAAAACAAAAAAGGTTTTTTCTATCAATTTCAAATATATTGCAAAGTAATTTATGGGACAGATTGAATTAACACGACATGAATCAATTGTATTATAGCATCATCCTAATTAGTTAGGATATTGACATCACATCCTGACTCGCTTATAAAAAATTTACAATTTAAGCAACGGGAAGTCTTTAATGACTTATGTCACCTTTACGTCATTTATAGTATTAGTCGAATTTTTCATCAATTGATTGAAAAACAATAAGAATGAAAAGAGAGAAAACAATAGCACAAAGTCTTAAAATCTAAAATGAAGCACGCACTCTACCTTCGAGTCTTTTTTCGCTGTGTAGAAGTTGGCACCTATGACACGTTAGCCATATCCTGAAATTCCATTTATATGACAACAGATACCACCGATTTCTTTGAAATCAATGGTTGAAATAAAAAACACAGTAGCTGGTTCAAATTCATTACTGTCATACCTTATTTAATTACGCAAAGGAGGAAGATAAAAATTGAGTAGGAAGACTGAAAGATCGTCATTGTAAATCGTGTTGGTATTTATTTCTGTCAAGGACGTACGCTGGCTGTCATTGTATTGATGCTGCCTGACTTCATAAGTATTCATCGTTGGTGTAGCTTTTCTTTCCTGTTAACAATATATGTGATGCATTGTTCGTAATAAGAAGGCTTTTATCCCTACGTCTCTCCATTTCAACAGCATTTTCACGGAGTTCTCTTCATGTTGGCTGCGTCTCGACCTTCGTTTTCCTACTATTTCGATATTTCTTTTCCCTTCTATTTTACCTTTAAATCACGGAGTATAGTAAAGATGAAAAATTCAATTTCGTCTTATCCGATCGCGTAGTAAAAGAATATCATCATCAAATTATAGAAGTGTAATGGCGGAAGAAAGTAGGTTTCGTTAGAAAATATCCGTCACACATTCGTTCACCTTCTTCCTCTGATTCTCTTTCTCCCTTTTCCTCTGCTTTAGGACAGTTGAAGGACATCAGTCATCCTATTTCCTATTCCCTTCCTCTTTCTTATCATTGTTTTGCTCGATCAATAAAATTTCAACTTTGTATATTTTTTGCAAAAGCTGATTTTGCTCTTTTCGTCCATTTTACTTTTGTATGACTATGCTGTCTTTTCGCATCATGCAAAATACATGTTTATTTTGCACCTGGTGAACCATACCACAGCACCACATAACTGCCAGTATTGGAACTTGTCGGAGCACGCATTTCTTACGTCATTTCTCGCGTGAAACTACCGGATCTTTTTCATTCGTCTGAAGCATGAATATATGGTTGCTTAGGGGGTAGAGAAGAATAGAACAAATAGATAACGAGGCATGCGTGCAAAACGGTATATGAGAGATTGTTGTCATTTTGATCACAACAAAATTTTTGAGTATCTTTCCAAGTGTTCCAAGTGCTAGCCTTGCAAGTGTTTGGTAAACAGCTTAAATATCCTTTGCTCTTCCGAACATCTCTTTTTTGGTACTGAGATTAGGACAGTAATGTATCTAGGCTAAAATGTTTTTCTCCAGGCGACGAATTATTTTGCATATTCTCCAATAGCGCAAATTGTATCATTCTATCATCGTACTTTCGAAATAGCTTGCTGTATTAACTAAATTGTTGAAATGTGCTACCTAGTTCCATTGCATAGATTTCATCTAAAATAACATCGTCAGTTCACAATTTGCACAAAGACAGGCTTTTTCTTTTTATTTTCTTTTTGGACAAAAACCCAGCATCAATGCTTAGTTTTAGAGAATTAAAAGTGTGTTAACAATAATATGCACTATAAAAGTTGACTTGCCATTTCGTCTAGTCAATATGCACTGCGCGCATCCAGCATGCCACTGCACCTTGAGTATTATGTAAATGAATTTTATGCATAGGAGAAATTTGGAACAGTCAAAACAGCAGCGACGACAGCTATCAGCAAGCGTTGGAGATAAGGAAGATGATAGGGAGCATGATGACGATGCGACATCCAGCGAAGATGGTTCACTTGAAAGTACCATTTCTGGCACTACCCTATCTCATACCAGTAATAACATCAATCAAGCTATAACTGTTCCTGTACAGTCAGGTCGTACGCTCCGTACACGTCGATTAGCGACAAAATCAGTTCCAAGGCGCTTACGCAGTGCGCGTAGGGAGTTCAAATCATTCTACAAACAGAATGATGGTAATTGTGATTTGAAAATTGGAGATGATGAGGATGACGATAACAATAATAATGATGATGATGGCAACGGTTCGAGCAGTTCGAAAATGCGTCGTTTTGCGCGCCTACCAAAACCGTCGGTTTCGCGCATGATTGCCGATAAAATCCTCACCAAATCTATTGCACGAACACGTAGGAAGCGTTATGCAGCAACAGTTGCCACGGATGCGTTGAAACGTATGAAAGAACCAAATAGTACTGGTGGTAAGAGTAGGTTAGGTGAAGACAATGATGATAACTATAATAAAGATGGTGAGGACAGTAATGTTGATGAGGATTATGGTGGTGATGATGATGATAATGATCATGGTGATAATGAGGGCGATGACGAAGTTGACGATACAGATAAGGAAAAAGGAAGAACACGTGCACGAAAAAAGCATTGCAGTAGTGATGATAATGATGATGATAAGTCCCATACAAGTGATAAAATGATAAGTGGCAATAGCACAAGCCGGAAGAGAGAACGGAAGCGACAACGACTTCGAGACAAAGAAGTGGAGCCGATAATAAAGAAAAAGTCGAAAGATATTGATAACGCAAAGAAGGTAAGATTTTTCTTGTTTTTTTTTCTAGCAAAGTGCAGCAATTTCATTCATAGGAATTAAATTTTTTGATTTTGATTTAATCACTTGGAGAGCGGAAACCAATTCAAAAAATTATTTTCAATCTATTACGATTTTTTTCCAGAGTTGTTGATAATATCAGTAATATGGAGGCTTTCATTTTAGCTGTATAAGGTTGGAAGTGTTGTGGCAGTATATGAGGATGTTGCACGTAAGGGTAAGTGGACACCAGCAGTTGTCGTTGCTGAAGTACCATTCAGGGCTTCAACAAAGGGGACTATAAGCATTGGAAAAAGTGATATTCTGTTGCGAAGCTTCAAGGATTCAAAATAGTATGTTTCAAATATTAAAATTATAGTGTTTCAACAATTACTCAAGGAAAAAATCTCATTTTAATTAGCATCTTAGGGGAATATTTAAAATGAATTGTTAAATACTGTTGTAAATTTGTTTAAATAAATAATCGGAATATCGGACATCTAATCTAAGAATGGATTGAGCAATGTGATGACTGGTATCGTTTTTGTTTGGTTAAAGTAGCTTTTGCGCTACTATAGCTGACGTATTATGACTTTTGCTACTACAGTGACGAACAATTGAAAGGTCCAGATTTTGGCAATTCAGTTTTATCGAGATTTTTCAAGTTCCTCACACGTTTATGTACCAATTATGTCATAAGGTAAAACGGCAATTAATTTATTCTTTCATTTGAACTACTTAATTTTTTAGCTTTGCTTGTCCGGTAAGTAAATTGTCATCACCGGGCACTTCAGTTGTCAGGTTTCCTGATTCATCGTCCAAAGCTGCTGTAGATCGAGCTCTCGCTTTCGTTGAAAAGGGTAAGTAAATTTATAACGTGTAACGAATTTTTTATTCAATATTTGCGTTCAAATGATTTGCTAAGTTAATGAAGGATGTTTTTTAGAAATTTTTCCTACGGGATGGGAAAGATCACAAATTTATGATGATGATGTGCGATCAAAAAAACGTGAGCATAGATCTTCTTCGATTGATCATAAAAAACGTTCGGAACCTCCCGGAAAAACAAAACGGGAAATAGAAAAGAAGACGTACGTCAAATTTCTCTTTTAATTATATTAAATAAAATAATGATTGATATTTCGTTAGCATTACTGCGATTATCAGCTTTTATGTTTAAATGCGATCTTTTTTACAGTTCTGCTGAGAGTAGCTCTTCAGCGAGCGAGAGCAGCACTGATGAAGAATACGGCGAGGAAAGAGATCAGTTTACTGCCCAGTTATATAAGTTCCATGAAGAAAGAGGTTTTTTTTTAACATATTACAGTACGAGGATTTAGGATAAGATGGCTTTATCGATATTCCATTTCTGTCTTTCGGAATAAGTTTGAGATTGCAAGAGTGGTCTGAATTGAATCGTATAAATCTACAATTCTATAATTCTTTATAAATCTATGGTATATAAATCTAACCAAATATTGTCTGGATGAAAACGATTTGTGAAGAACGAGATTATATTTCACTTGTCTTTATTGAAATCAGTTAAAATTTTATCACATTACAATTTGTTTTGCAGGAACTCCTATTAATCGAGCACCAATACTTGGTGGAAAAGACATAGACATGTTTCGATTATATAATGTGGTTCAACGATATGGGGGCAAAAAACGTGTTACCGAAAACAATCAGTGGAAGTTGGTTTTGCGGAAAATGCATTTGGAAGGATGTCCAGGTGCAACTTCGGTCACCGTGAAGAATGCCTATTCTAGGTGAGTAATCAAAGCTAAAAATATGAAATTAATCATGCTGAATTTGGGACTTTATTCAGATACTTGGATCATTTTAACTCATTTTATCGCAATTTGGGTATTTCGAGCTGGTTGTCTACTCCGACACCGTCAACTTCCAGTCGTAGTGAACGTCCAAATCGGTTGTTGGACCGTCATAATATACAGGTTTGGGTTTGTTGCCACTAATAAGTTATACAAAAAGTTAAGTTATACAAAATGTTTTCTGTTTCTATCAAGTAAGCAATTTTGTAGTTACAAAGAAGAAAATGGGCATTACTGGCATCGAAAAAAAAGGAAAAGGGACAAAAAGAAAGTACAACCAAGGGAAAAGTAACGAAACGAGAAAAAGAGGAAGGCTTGACACGCACGAAGAGAGAAAAAGTAAAAAAAGAGGAGCGAAATATGATGAAATCTGATGTCAGCGAAGATGACGACAAAATGAAGGGGCATGTAATTTTGTGACTTTTCTTTACTGTTTTTTTTTTTTTTTTTTCAAGATTTAAAATAAATACAGTGTTATCGGATTTTTATTTTAATTCTCTGTTATTGTTTTGATGTGAGAATGAGGACGAGTGGACACTACTGATACTTGGCAGACATGTTTTCGAAGATGTAAGTAATATTGTTTGCCTGCGGCTGGCTTTCTGCCTCATGAGTTCTGATGAGCAATGATGTTTCTAGTGTTATTAGTGAAGGATGAGATAAGCTAAACAAGCAGATGGTCTAGTATTGGATCTGATTTAAGGATTTAAAAGGAGCGGGTAACAATTTGGCGCAGTGATCAATATTCACATGTTTGTTTCAGTGTACCATCTACGTCATCACAGAGTTCAACACCGTTACTTTGCTTATCGCCTGGTAGTAGAACAAAGTCTAAGACAAAAGATGAAGAAGAGCAGGACAAAGGAAGTATAAGCGATAGTGGAACAATCGAAAGTACCAAAGAAAAAGGAAGTTTCAAGACTGAGAAGGAATCAAACAGAGTTAAGCATCGAGGTCCAAAAAAAAAAGATTATGAAAAGGACGCAAATAAGTATGGTTTAACTGTTAAAAACTGAAAGGGAAACGTTAAACATTTTGCATCTGATATTTTATTTTCTTGCTATATAATTTAACTATTTTCAATATTTATTTCAAAATTTTTCATTAAGATAAAAAATGGTTGAAATTTTTGATGCTAAAAATTTTTGTTGTCAATCAATAGTTCAGTTCAACTGGAAATTTCGCAAAGTTTTTTTATTCGAATTAAGTAGTCTGTTTTAGAGATGAACAGCAGCTTAGCTCGAAAGCTTCCGATATTGATAAGAGGACTAAATTGTCAAAGGTATTTTATTGTCCATTATTTTGATGAGATAGTTCTGTGAATGTTTTTTTTTTGTGATATTTTCTCTTATTGTTCCTTATTTTGATATCGCATTTGAGATTAGCAAACCCGAGAAGAAGCCACCTTCTGATAGTTATATTAAACGAAAATCCCCTAGTATTGTCTCAACAGCTTCAAATGTCGATCAGGGAATTAATGGAAGCGATGATGACGGTTTGATTTCATTTCATTAGGCTGTTGTTGAGAACGTTGCATGACCAAAATTTCGGAATTGTGAATACTTCATTTGGCCATGATACTGATGTTATGATAAGAAATTCCCGTTTTAATTCTCAGGAAAGCGTTTCATGAGTGGTATTTGATTTTGAACGAGATTCATAATATCATATTTCTCATTTTCTAGTTCATATTCGGCAAATGCGTTTAAAAGAAGTTCGAAAGTTGGGCACAGTTGGAACTCGCCTTTCTGCTGATCAAAGGGAATTGTCGATAAGCAAGCATGATGGAAGTGCCATGGGAAAAGATTTGGATATTCCCCATGTGCTCAGGAAGGAAAAAACGAAGGAAGGTGTACCGTGGCTTAATTGTTCTGCAGCTACCGTGTAGGTTTTACCATTTTTAGGTTCCCAGTGTCGTGGGGTCTCAATAAGGCTGGCTATTCTGGCATACTCATACTCTTTTTTTTTATGATCTTCGGTTGTTGAATAAGGGCGTTATTTTGTTTTCTTCTTGGCTACCTTTCTTGTTTATGCTATTTGTGCTTTTGCTTTAATTTTTTTGGTTTAATTTACCTTACTTTTTATTTTGTTATCTTTTCAGTATAGTGGTATCTTTATATGTCGTTCAGTGGGTTTTGCGCTTGTTTTGTTATATTATTTGGTATTTTTAGAGTAAATATTCTTGTATTGAGCTGGAAGGGGATATTTGCATGTGCCCAGAGTTATTATTATGAGATTGTCTTTTCTGTCTCTTCGTTGTTTAATAAGTGGTTTTGTTTGTTTGTTTGTTTCGGTTCACTGTTTGTCTTGGTGGATCTACATCATGTTCCTTTTGATTTTTCCGAGTATGAGAATAAATTGGTTGGGGAATTTAGTATTGAATACTTTAGTGTTAGTTTTACTGCTTCGTTTTTGAGGGAGTATGGGAAGAACATGGGAATTTGTTTCATTTTATGTGTTTGCTGGATTCTTTATTTTTTTATTTTATTGTTTTTATTTTTGTTTCTTGTAGATCTTATCCTTTTGACTTGTTGATGCAGATGTTGGCTTTTGTTTCTGCCTGTTGGTTTTTTTCTGATAGGTAATTTCGTCCGTCTTTGCAATTAATTGAAAGAAATTGATGGCCCGTGGCAATCGTCATGGGTACTGTAGTAAAATTTGAAAAATCATTGAAATTCACTCTTTTGTGTGCAGCATTACTTTTGTTTAGCTTGACAAATTTCTACATGGGACAAAATGTGAAAGCGTATCATCACGGTCAGTGGTATGATGCAAGAGTAATTACAGTGGGTAAAATTTCACATGGTGATGTCCTTTCTTCGATGATGGACTTCGAGGCGAGGTTTGTTTCCCATTCCATGTTTCTGGAATGATCAGTATAAAAGACTCTAAATAACTTCGAAAACTAAAACCCATTTCTGCTTACTTGATAGAACATGTGACATAAAGCATACTGCATATTTTCTAGTTTAAACTATCCTTTGCTCCTTTGGCAGCAAAATTGAATGATAATTTTAAGATGCAAAGCCATCAATGAATCAATGGATTGCGATGAGAAAGAGCGAAAAGAATCATTGACAAGAGCATCAGCACGTTTAAATGATCGGTTAGAAGGTATTCTTCGGGAAATGACGTGTTGTGTACATTACCTTGGATGGAATTCCCGCTATGATGAGTGGGTCGAGTTAATCAAAATTAAAGTGCATGAAAAAGTTAGTGTTTCAAGTCCTTTATGTTAGCTTGAAATTCAAATTCAAAACTGTGAAATTTTTAATTTGATTTTTAGTTATTGGTTAGAAACGCTTCTGATGAGAAGCAATTGAAAATAATTTTTACATTCAAATTGAAACTAATTTTTAGGATCAGAAACTATCGGAAGAACAATTTTTGTCGCTTGCTTCGGACAAATTAAGTGCCCCAACTCTAGAAGCATCCGTAGCATGGCGTTCTTCTGTTGATCCAGCGAAACTTTTAGCAACTGAAGTGTGTAGTAGTGGAATGAGGTTCGTAAAAGTAGATTATAACTCATTTTGGTAGTTTGGGGAGGCGATAGTAACAAATGAAAGAACACATAGTTTATATTATAGTTTATAGCGTGTCGCTGATATGAAGCCGTGAGTGAGAATGTAGTAGTTTACTTGAGGGATATGTAGCTTTTCTAAGTAACATACAATTTAGAGTGGGAAAGGGAGAGGACGAGCTCGGTAAGAAATCAGAGGAGGAAGAAATGAGTCGAATTGTGTATTATGAGGTTTTTATATATGCTATAACATTGAATTGAAAAAGATGTTGAGAAAGATGGTCGTTTTAATCAAGTATGAAGTCGCGAAAAATCGCATGTTTAAGGAAGTTTTAATTTATGATTGGATTTTGGATTTCATTATAAAATTTGCAAAAACTTGAAATATATCACATCTTGTAATCTTTTAAAAAAGCCTCCTTTGGAGACTACAGAAAATGTGTCTTTAGATTTGTTCGTATTGTTTTTTTAGACCACGGCGACTATCGCACACTCATGAACATGCTACACATTCAGAGGTTCGTTCACGTTCTACTACGATCTCGGAAAAAAAAGTGAAAAAAGTGCTGGTAAGTTTTTTGGCAACTGTTTCTATTCTTAAAAATCGAATTTCATTTTAGTATGTTTTTGAGATTTGAGAACGTTTCATAATTCATAGTTTTTCCCTTCAAGTTCTTTGTTTTTAAATTTAAAAAAATTGTAGAAAGTCTCGTTGACAGCGGCTGATTCAACGGTACTGAAAGCACCGGATGAATCAGTGAAGCAGAGTGCTGTCCATCTTGCGAGCATCAATCTTTTGACTGAATCTGATGCAGAAATTGTTGTATGTCTTTTTCCGTAAATACTGTCTAATTAAAAAACTAGTGGTGTGGAAATTTTTCATCACTGTAATAATATGAAGAAAGGGGAAGGGAAGATGAAGGAGCAATGCAAAATGGGGAAAAGATGTATGAAGAAGGGAGAGTGCTCAAAGAAAAGGGAGAAGCCTATATTTGTATACATTAAAAGGACTATATGTTTTTCATGACAATGATTTAGCTGAATCGTTTGCCGGAAGAAGCTTCAGTTTCGGAAACACCGCCGCATCTTTCTTTTGCAAGTGAACTTATATCGAGTACAGTATTTCTTACTGGTGTTATTGCAGAAGTTAGTATTTTTACGTGATTAATTTTTCACTTTGCAAAGTCCATTATTTTTTCTATATCATATGACACTTTATTAGCAAGAAATTGTGCACTGCTGAAAAAAAGATCGAAATTTATCAATTCCAGGAAAAGCTATCTGAAGCAAATTCAAATTCGAAGCGACGTAGAACAATGTCAGATAACCGCCTAGCTGTTGCAAATCTTTCAGAGAATTCAGGAAAGACACCGTTTATCGTTTCTGAAAATGGTATGCATGATGATGCTTTTCTTTAGTGAAAGTTTTTAGAATTTAGTTATGCTATAAATCAATCAAAATTACTAAAGGTAACAGTTGTATGCTTTGTGTACTGCATATCTTGTAGCAGCTGGTGACAATAAAACAGAGAAAGTTGAAGCTGGTCCTGTGTTGATGCAGGATGAAGTATCCAGAACTGGACAAATTGGTATTGAAAAAACGCAGGTTGAAGCAGCAGGTATATTATTTTAATCATGTCGATATATATCGGATTTTATTATGGAATATTCAGTCCAAGGTATTTTATATAAATATCATTGTTTTATAGACGAAAATGAAGACAAATCGACAGTTTTAGTGGTAAAAGTTGTGGAAAAGAAAGAAGAACATCCGGTTGGTTTTTGAGTGTTTCTTTTCCTTTGAATACTTGAAATGCTTATGCTTTTATTGTACAGTACAGTTTGTAAAATTTTGAGTTAGAATGGAGTTTGATGAAGGATTCTGGTTTACTTGTTTTGTCGTTTACAAAACTATTTCGAACGACAGGAACCTTATATCTCTATGTTTGAAGGGAGCTAATATTAGTTGCATGTAGTTATGGCTACAAATCCGCTGGTATATGCAACATGACTTCTGATGTTAGGAAGTTACATGCCTAATAGCCCTACTTGAAAGCTTTGATTGACAAAAAAATTTGGAATTTGCAGGATGGGGATGAAAGGCAATCAAAATTGATGATTCTAACAAAAAGTAATGAGAAGGATTTGAAAGAGGATGTTGGCAGCAAGCAAAAGGGAATTACTGCATTACAGCAAATTTGTCAGTTTATTTTATTTTTTTAAATGCAGTTATAGTAATAAAACACTATTTCCTACGATTCTATACTGTGTTAAAATTTGTGTTAAACTTGATGCGCTCGTAATAGGGTGTGAGGCGATAAAATGCGCTGTGTTCCTGTTTCAGCACCTGCTGGGGATCCGGTTCAAAAAATAACATCATGTAAAGAAATCTCGTTGGAATTAGAAGCCGCAGCAGAAGATATAGCTTCAAAGGAATGTGATGATGAAGGTGAGGTATCATGATAAGCTAAGAAAAGTGGGTTCATCGTCTTGTAAGCATTGCCATTTTTCAATATAAGTTTGGAGTTTATTTTGATAATTTTATGATAATTTGAGAATACGGCTAAAGTCAAACAAGTGATGAGCTGAAAAAGTTAATTCGGCGAGAAAGTCCAGTGCTTTTAATGTACAGTTTGAAATTTTTAGTTTGGCATCCGTCGATGTCTCTCGGACTTAAACAGCGTGGACGTGGAATGAAAAAAAAAAAAGTTGGTAGAAATGCATCGAATATATTGGTTGAACGTAAAGGCATAGGAAAAGGAGGATCCAAGCAAATAAATAGTGAGGAACGAAGTAAAGAAAGTGAGGAATGTTCATCAAGTGATGACGAAAGTGTGTTTTACCTGCTTGAATATTAATTGGCAAAAGACTATTTTTCCAAAAGCACTTTAAGGTTAACAGAAAATTTTGCCTTAGAATGAGTACTGGGAGTGTTAATTTAGATTGGAAATAATCTTTCAAATTCATTTAGTTAAAATTGTTTGCGCTTTTATTTGTAATGTTCATTATATTTATATGGTTTATTTTACAGGTTTGCCAAGTGTAAGGGATAGTTGGCATGCTTTGAAAGTACGTATGCAACAAAAAGTGGAATCAGAAGGAGCTATGGCTTATGCTGAAAAAGAATTGAATTTGGAGCCAATTGGTATATTTGGATTTTTTGTTAATGAGAGCTTTTATACTGATTCTGCTTCTGGTATTTATAATTAAATGCACTAATTATTTCTGAAGTATAGGTACAGTTGGAGCTCAGCTGTTCATTCCGAAAGTTAATTAACCCGAGGCTCCAGAAACATAGAATTTGAAATTTAAATAATTTATAGACGATGTTGGTTTCATTACAGACGAAGATTTAACTGGGGAAGCGCTAATAAACAGCTATCAAGAGCGTATGCAGGAGCTGAGAGATATATATCATAGCATACGCGCAGATCAAGCACGTCTAGATCGTCGTTGGCGGAAAACACTTGAAAAAAGAAGTAATGTATTGGTTTTGTTTTAGCCTAGTTCTGCGGATAACAAAATGAGAGAAGCCTTTGTTTCAAAGCACTTTATAGATGTTGAAAATTTTCAATATCATGTCACTTTTAAATCACAAAAACAATTTCCAAGAACAAATTGATCCAGAATTCACGTAATTAAAATAATGTTGTTTAAAAAGTCTCAAAGTTGCTTTAAGTGAGGAACTCGCGAGAGGCATAACAGGAAAAACCATTGCTAAAAGGTGAGGTATAGAAGAGTTTTGTAGGACCTTCTCACGGTTCCCTTTGTTATAACTGCATTTTCTGGTTAGTTGATCTTTCATTGTGTTATTTCTATAATTTTTTTTGCTTTTTTAAGAACAACGCGACAAGGAACACAGAAAAAAAGATGAACCGTTCGTACAATCGCCCGTAGGTGATAATGTTGTATAATGATTACTACCGTAATTTTGTATTATATTAGTTTGCTTTTGCATCGGCTTTGTACATGCAATTGTATGCATAAATTTATAGGTTCTTTAAGTTTTCTGACTTTTGGATGACTTCCAATTTGTGATGGAAATAAACAGGAAGCATTGATAACAAGAATTTTTGTTATAAAATGCATTGAAAATAAGTAATGATTTGTGATAGGTCCTGTTTATTGTTTATGATATCTGCAACATGGCATTAACTAACTGTTGGTTTACATCACTAAACAGCCAGTAAAAACGATGAGTGAATTCAAGTATTATAACGTCTTCAGCTTTCCTGTCCTTGAGAACACCCTTGCAAAAGAAAGGACGGTTAACTCCTGTTGTGTTAGTCTTTTCGCTTTTTATAAGATCGGCGCATATGGCTGCTTTTGCTTCGGATAACTGAAAATTGCGAAATGGTTCGAAATTCAAAAGATTGGTAATGCAAAATGAACACAGTTATTAGAACATGAAGACTTTAAGGTTGGAAAAGATGCATACCTTCCCTTCATTACAAAGGCTCTGGAGTTCTACTTTCATCAGCTTCAAGTTATGAGGATGGAAACATTTAGCCTTGGATGGCAGCAAATTTTCCAAAATGCAAACAGCACGGCATAATGATCCAATTCGGAAATTTGCACAAAGATCCTGATATTAGTGTCGTTTATAAAATTAACTCAGGATCGTTTCAAATTCGCTATTAATGAACCTGTTTTATAGTTTATATAAACTACAAACTAAATAAAAGAGATACTGGAGCATTTTTTGAAATTGAGATCCAAAATTCTGGTGAATCAATACTGGCACATAATAAAACTGCATTTCGTAAATAATTGCTGGTACCGATTCCAGTTGCTAAATACACCTGAAACATCCTTGGTTGACTACAGTAGGCTATAACAACTATTTTATATTCTGTTTTTGATAGTGCTGCATGGTTTGCAAGTGTTAGTTTCAATGTTTAAAAATGAGAATGATAATGAGGGACACACCTCTAGACTTTCTATCCAGTATTGTAACTGTTCATCATATGTTGATACCAATGCATGTAGTTTTTGAAGCAAAAAGAACAATTGAGGACCATTTATTGGAGCAATCTAAAATGATTCTATATTATAAATAGACAAGACAAAGTGAAAAAATTGAAATTCCATAAAGCAGACGTGAGAAACTTACTTTTAAGCCACATCGGATAACAGAATCGATTAAGGCAAAATTGGAGTTGCTACTGCCGTTCTTTGTTTCATTTTTTAACAAAGAGAAGTACATCTGAAAAATGGAGTTTCTAGATGTTGTTTCCTGACTTACCTATATTATAAATTGAAAAAGGTCCAATGATAATCAACTGTATTAAGAAAATTAATAGCTTTATCATTTCGCACTGTTCCTGAAGAGTTATAAAAATGATATGGATAAAACATGGACATTTTTTCTGCAACTTGTTTACTTAAGTTGATATTCAATAAAATAACATACATCCATTGCGGCGATGTAGTCGCCTCGAAGATAAGCGAAAGCAGCTCGGTTCTGGACAATTTCACGATTTTTGCTATCACCGTTACTCGTAAGACAATGAAATTAAAAGAGGAGTGAATTGATGAAGCAAAAAGAAATAAAGGAAACAAAAATTATAAGGCGAGAAAATTTAAAACTAACTAAATTATCATCAAGGAACCATCTAGGTGATCGATCCAAAGGCACGTATACATATGGGTCAGTATAATTTAGATGCAAACGGCTATCACTATCACAATCATCCAAATCAATAATAAGTTCGGCAAACGCTTCGGGAAGCATTGATTCTTTTAACGGGACTGGTTGTTTTCTCGAAATAATCAATTTCTAACTCTAAAAAATTAAAAGTAAAGTTACTGCAAATATGAGGAAAGTTACAATATTTTGGACATGATGATATTCTAAATGAGGAGTTAAAATGAAATTATTAAAATACTGACATTAATCAATCGTTTAATTTGACGCTTTTTGAGAAGACTCCAGCTTATCTTGCATATAATTTTGCATGCAACTTCTAAATTTCTGCAACTGCAAATAAAAAATTAGTTTTGAGTGTAAACTTTCCTTCCCATTGAAATTAGCGTGCAATAATCAACTGAAAATTTGATGTCGACACTTTGCATGAAGTGTAGTTAACTTCAACCAATTAAAGCTGATTAACTAACGAGCTAATTACAATATTTAATTGATGGCATTAATTACCAACAATTAAGTACTATTAAAGGTAATAACTACCAATAATTAAACACTACCGCTAACATATAGCAAATATAGCAACTAAGTACCGTTCAACGAATTGCTTAACAATCATTTGAAGTTAGTCTATAATTATCAGTTCGCATTATTGTATAACAATGATTGATTAAGGGACACTGATTTACAAGTAAAGCTAAAAAAGAAATGTGCAGCAGAACTATGACATTTAAAAAAATTTATCAAATGTACGAAAAGAACAAAACCCTGAATGGATAACAATGATAAAAAATAAAAGAGGTGTTACCTCTTCGTTGCACTCTCGCCAATCTTTTGTATCACCTATACATTCAGCACACATCAAATGCTCTTTCCAACATCCAGTTTTACGAATTGCACGTTCAAAAGGATCGTATGCCTCTTCCGGTCGCTCTTTTTCCATGAAAACCCACAAGAAAGTGACAAATCCCAAAAGTAATTAATCGTTTGTTAGCCGGAAATTAATTTGCACTGTGAGTATTGCGTTTGTTAGAAAATGTAGCACCGAAATTGTTGAAAATGGGTTCTAGTTCCTCATCCGGCGCTGCGCTCTATGTGATGTCAGGTGTGGTGCTGTGTGGTGTCGTACATGTAAAATATGATATGATGCTGTGTATAACACTGTTACAATAAATTTCATTTAAATCGCAAATTTTTCAAATACAATAATTTTTATTGAAAATAAATTTGACTTAATGGGAATAGTTACAAGTTAGTCTGCAAATTGTAAACTTCATTGGATGTAATGGTTGAAATTAGCGATGGAAATTTCGCAGTCTTGTCGCGTTTCATATATTTTTAATTTTTACTTTGTTTTCCTTTCCTCCATTTTCCTTCTTCAGTTTTTCACTAAAAAACAACTGAAACTATAACACTGGACAATAATTTTAGCTGCATTGCTGATTCAGTTTATTATCCATAAATTTATTCTAGTGATGGATATCGTGCTAGGTGGGGATGAATCGTCAAGTTCGAAGCTCAGTGAAGCACCAACATCTATACCTACATCGGCGATGGCTGTTGATGAAATCAGTAATGAATCAACAAAATTATCCTTGCCAATTTCTGATCCTGAATCGGTTCCTACTGAAGGACTACCAAAAATTTGTAATTTCAGCTCTATTTCTGTTTAGCTTTATATATTTATTAATGAATTTTATCAATCCAGATCCTATCAGTCCAACGCATGGAACTTTTGAAAGAACACTTATGATACTCACCATTTATTTAGATTCTAGCTAAGCTCATTATGATATGATCTTTACAATAAATACATATTGACCATCGTAACGGTCAATATTTATTTATTGAAAAGATTCCAGCAAAATTTTCGAATTCCACTGAATTGCAAAATGGAAATAATCATCGCCTTATGTCTTCATTCAACCAATATATTATGTATTCTAACCTTTCGTATCTTGATATGGTAAATGCTACAGGTGGCAAAGAAGGTCGAATGATTAAGAGTTCGTCAACACGTGTCATTACAGCTGATACAACACATATGCATATTGAACCGAGCCACATTATCGAATATGAATGGCCGCCGAAATCCGGGGAACGTTATTTTATCCAAGTAAGTTCCGGTTTTATGTTTTCTGTGTTAGGTGATTTTGTAGTTCATTACTATTTCTTGACAAAATCAACTTTTCTTTCAAGTTTCGCACTTCCTACATCACTTCGTATAATGTAGTCATTCTTTGTAAAGTTCGTTTGGCTTTTTTTACGTTTCTTTGCGGTTCCAAAGATTAGGCCTTTTTTTGTTAAAATAAGTTTTCCGTTACCGTTCTACCGCTTGAGATACTAAGAAATTTGAATAAAATCTTTTCAATGATAATAGTAACGAATATTTAAATTTAAGATGCAATAGTTTATTTCATATTTAATAAATAAAGCATTTCTTATTCATAATTCTTTCACTGACATTATTGATTTGCTCATTGTTAAAGTTACAGTATATTAATTACGCGCACTTTTTTAAACCTCAATTTCTTGCTTTCTTCGTTTGCTCTATGTAGGCTCGCAGTTAGATGAACACTTTATATCAAGGATTGGAAAAGACGGCCGTGGTTTTACTTTCCATTTCCTAAATGTTTCTCTTTTTAATGCTTAAATATTACAATGGCGACTTATCTGTTAGTCGCTTATTTCACGTTTGGGGTTGGTTGTGAATACTGCTTCTCGATCTGCTAATCTGCATGCAAATAGTTGTCGGAATGTCATGCGTTCTAAGTTATATTTCAATCATTTGAAGTTCATATAGCATAATTCTTCGTTTAGGAACAAATTGCGGAACTGCTGGATGTGAAATCATTCAAAAGGAAGTACCCTGAATTGAGTCGGCATACCATTGAAATCAACGAGAGGGAATATTTGCTGGCTAATTATAAACTTGCTACAGCCATAAATGAGCACCGTAAGTTCCAAATCTAGTATTTCCCTCATATACAGTATAGATTATGCTGCACCATTTATTCCACGATCTTTTTTTTAGAATACCTGTGCTTTGCTATTCTTGTATTTAAATCCTTTTTTACATCTGTACTAACTGCGAAAAAAACGTTAACTGAACGCCTTATAAATTAATTAAGAAACTAGAAATTAAATTAAGTTGTGCTGATTGTAATTAGGATTGTAAAATGGTCATTCAGTACAAAAACTCTGACATTACCGATGCTTTGTCACAAATCCTAAGTTGTCGATTATTGAGGGAACTTGGTATGTTGTTCAAAGCTGGTGATGTTTAGAAACATACTTATTTTCAGAAATGCATGGTCTGACAGCCTTAAGAGCAATTGAAGTTCACGAATTGATGGCTTCGGATTATCCAGCTGTATATTCCGTAAGCTATATACAGACTTTTTTTTATAAGGAAGAATATATTTATAATATAGCCAATCCTCAATATTGTATTCTGTGTTTCAACAGGCATTTTTTTTTTGATTGTATAAATTTTTTTGCTTCTTAAGGAATACCAAAGGGCAGCGGCTGATAAAGTGAAATTGCAAATGGCAGAAGAACAAAAGCGACTGGATGCTGTATGTTTGATTGTTAATTTAATCAAATATTTGGAAGAGAAAGAATTTTTTGTTTGGAATAGGATTTATGCATTTAGTATTTCAGATAAAGCTCGATACAAAGAAGATGGATGAGCTGAGAAAGAGTGCTATAAGGAGCGCCTTTGAATTTAATTCTGAAATGAACGTAATTAAACGGACCGAACGACGCTATTTTTGGGATTTGCAAACATCGGTATGTTGCAGAATTTTATAGAGTCAATAGTTACATCTTCGTGAAAATGAACAATACTTTTTTCTTCTTAGATCATTCAGTCATCAAAAAATCGATGGAAACGGATGCCTCCAGAATACACGCGCCCAGGACCCTATCCTGCTGCGCTTATTCATGGCCAATATCAGCATTTCTATAAAAAGTATATATTTTCTTGATTGTCATTATCGCCTCGTTGAGGTCTTAATTTTTTTTTTTTTTTTTCATGACAGTGAAGGTAAAACATTATTGTTGTTTTGGTGATGCCTTTGAATGTCAATGAATTGGATTTCGCTTACGTTGCTTATGTGTTGCAAATTTAAGGTTTACTTCAAAAGAATTACGTCGATTACCATTGTCTACTGTGCTGGATTATGACTATCTTTTGCCTCCGAAACGACCTGTTTCACCGCTTCCTGTGATTGTTCACGAGGAAGAGGTAACAGTGACAACAAATATTGAAAGTAGTGATCCTGGACAACATGATAACCAGCTCGAGCTACCGCCTCCAGTTTTATTACCCTCTAATTACAATGATGATATCAGAACAAAGCTGGATAAAGTGGATTCTCAGGTTAGTGTTTTATTATTTGAAGTGCTAATGCACTTCCACATTCTATTTGCTAATTTTTGTAAAGGATGACAGTTGATGATAAACTGATGTTTGTGATCGTTTATTATGTGTATATCTGCGATTTCCTTCATTTCTTCAAAAAGCGAGTTGGCGTATTCTCTTCTATCTTTTTTCGCATTATCTTAATATCATCCAGGATTTCTCATCCAGTCATCCGCTGTAAACTTTTCATCAATTTGTTGATATCTTCAGATGTACTGGTCGGAGGAATCCACTCGTTTTATCATCGACAACTGAAGTAATCGGAAATCTTTGTTTTCAGAACTTAATTTTTATAAAGTAGAACTTTGTTTTTTGAAGCTTTCGCGTTAACCGAATAACTTCTACGAAGTGATTATTTGGACTTTTCGCGTCACATATGATGCCTGAAGAATTTAGGTTGGAGTCACTGTTGAAGACATCCGGATTATTTGCGCGTTCCAAATGATATTTTTAGCATCGTTGTTGAAAATTTCATTTTATTAATGCGTTTTTCTTTTGCATAGCTTCTTTTTTGTATATTGTAAAATTTTGTGCCTTGATTAGCAAACTGAACTTCAGCAATCTCTTTGGGTCGTCGTCTTGCGATTCAGTGAGGTTTCGTAAGATTTGCAGCACCGGACGTTTCATTTTGGTTTATATTTATTTTTATTACTTCATTCCCTAGATATAGGCCTTCAGAAACATGAATTTGTCCTGCTTGATTTTCGTTGTTTCAAAATGTAGGGAGTGCAAGAAAGGGACTTTCCAACATCCTTGGAGAAATGAGTTTGTGCTTTCAAAATTTTACCATTTTTGCATCTTTTTGTTCGTCTGCTCAAAAAAGGACAAATTAAATGGTCAAGTCTTCATAGGATCGGATGATGGTAAGTATATTTACTGAAGATCGAAAATTCTCAATGATAAATGCAGTTCGGTGCTTAATCAAGAATTAAAATAAGTACATTCAAAGAACTGCATTTCATTCTTAATGTCTCAATAATATCGATGGTAAAGCACCGAGAATTAACTACCATGGCTTATTTATCTTTATATTCTTACGCGTCTTCATCGAATATTCTTTTTGCTAAATATAAACCTTGTTTGTTATATATATGTTTTATATCTGAATTTTCACATTTTAAATTACGTCTGCAGTATTTATACATGCTCTTTTTAATTGTTGCTACTCAGAAAAATTATCTAATACTTCATAGATAGCAGTATGTCGAAGAAAAAGATTTACTTTAAGCAATAATGCTTTTATTTAACAATTATTTTGATCTCCAATCCATCTGGATTCGTTTCTGTCAGGTATACTGGTATTGCATTGTTTTGAAAAATTTTTGCCTTTGTAATATATGACTTCTTTTTTGAATTGTTACTGTAGTTGCATTTTCAGTTTTCAGAGAATCGTGCATATATGGCGTAGTGAATATGAATAGTAAACAATGCATTTATGGTGATTTAAGGATGTTTTATTGATGCAGTAGTTCAAATCTAGTAAATTCTTTCACTTTGAAAATATAGTTTTTTTTAGACATATAAGCTTGCATATTTTGGAAAGAACAAAGGCAAAACGAGCAACAAAGTTTGATATCTTGAATTTGAAACATAATGAATTGATACTCCAGAAGTATTTACCATTCATTTATACATTTACTTTTCCAGTTATCTACGTATTTATTTATTCATACTAAGCAGAACGAAAAATTGTGTATTCGATCGTTGATTGTATTAGTCAGATTGCTTTCTCGTCATGCTTTTCTTATTTTATTCTTTCTTTTTTTGCTATCTATTTGAAAAGATCATTGATTTCACCGAGTCACAAGATGTAGTTCGTTATGTGAATTATTGTAGTTGAGAAAAAAGGAGGAAAGTGGGGAAGAGAATATTACTGTTATGGGAAGTGATGGAAATAAATTTATTTTCATAATTTTTGTCTGGAGAAGGGAGGTGTATGTGAAGGTGGTGGAAAATGTCGAGGGAATGCAAATTTTTCCCTTCAAAGCAGATTTCGAATTTCATTAATCATTTTTCCTTCTCACTGATTTTTCCTGTCATACGCTGCTACTTCTGGGCTGTTAATCTCTTCATTTTCTCCGATTTGATGGATTGATTACTTGACTGCGAAAATTTTTTATGTTAACCTCAAGTTCAATTGAAAATAAAGGAAAAGAAGGTGTATCGAGAAGTCATGATTTAATTTGTTAATGACTAACGATAAGATAGGTTTGATTTGAAGACATTAACTTGGGAAAAGAATTAGAATCCGTATAAGTGTTTGATGAAACCAAAAAGCACTTTCAACACTTGTTTTGATTATAGGACTTGACTCAGCAACAGCAACAACAGTGTTCGATATGCGGGGAAAATGAGGAGCGTCAAATGTTATCCTGTTCTAATTGTAATAATGTAGTGCATCCGGATTGTGCTGGTTTGCCGGAACACGTCGTTAAAGTTGCAGTGAACTATAGATGGAACTGCATTGAATGCAAGAAATGTACGATATGCGAAAAACCGGATAATGAGGTGAAATATGCAAAAATTATTGTCAAGTATTGTGGTCGGTTAATGGAAAAACTGAAAAAGGAAAATGAGGGAAGGAAAATAGGGTAAAAATTAAAATATCTTGGTGTACAATGGGTTATGGTACATGGAAATATTGCGAACTCGACTGTGCTTTATAGTTTAGAAAAAGTATTATTTTAGAATAAATTTAAAATATTGCTGGAAGATTTAGTGTTAATCAAATTTAGTTGTTCGGCAGGATTTTTTCAAATTTTTACAGAGTCCTTTAATGCTGCCGTTTTACTTAGTATTTATTTCTTTCTTTATTTACCACAATTGAAACAGGAATTGTCGGCTTTCACTTTCTTCAAGTTTGATATGATTTTGGACATTGAATAGTTTAGGCATGCATGATTTTCGCCGTTATTTATATGAACTATTTGTACTGCTTAATTTGTTAACGTTTCAGAGGAATTGTTTAGGAATCTGTTTGTACTCTATGTACTTATAAGTAAGTATATGTTTGTATGGGCATTGATTAAATGAGCATTTACAGGATGCGATGATGTTCTGCGATCGTTGTGACCGCGGTTATCATACATTTTGTGTTGGCTTATCGTCTCCACCGAATGGTAACTGGATTTGTTCCAGTTTTTGTGCTGATCACAGTGTAATAGCGATGGATAACACATGCAGTGCATGAGGGATATTGTGTTGCTTTATCAACTACAGTGTCCCTATGCAAGTTTGAAATGTAATTTTCCCCATTTAACTCAAAAATTTATTTCTCTCGAAAACGTTCATCTCAGTGATTCGTTGCATATCATATTCATTCAGACCAATGCATTTTGTGGGTCGGTCATCTTTCATCCACCTTTATGCTTCTACAACATGATCATTTTTATAGCTGCTGAGGCAGTCGTATAATTGATATGGATCCATTTAGTCCAAATAGTGTACAATTACATTGTCAGTTGGAAATGCCTATAACGAATTGTCAGGAGTGTTTTGCTAAATTAAACGGGACTTGTTTACTTCTCGAAAGTAGCAGTAACATAAGCAGATTTGCAGATTTGTTAATATAGTTACGTTACACAATTCCTGAAGAATGTGTATTTCATTCTGCTGTTATTAAATAGTCTTATATCCTGTTTAGCGAAGAAAAACGAAGAGTTTCAATAAATTAGCTGAAAATTTGTTGGCATTGATTATTTTTGACATTCCAAACAGCACTGGTTGCTTGTTCTATATTTCTTGTTAACATTGTTAATTTTTCCTCTCATTATACATTTCGTAATTCCATGCTTTTTTCATGTTAAATATTGTAGAACTATTGAGGGGGCATTGTCCCAACGTATCACGATCTTCAAACATAGAATACTCATTTGAACTAATAATTTAAGGAGGATATGACTCAAAGTTAATTATGGAAAAATTGCTTCTCCACTTAATGAATTTATTGCGTGAAAAAATTAAGTGGAAAAATAATTTTTTCATAATTTTTTATTCGGTTTGTGAAATAATGAATTTCAAATTTAGTTGGTAATACTTTTGCTGATTCATTTCTATTGGTATCAATTTTTGAACCTATGAAACACAGATCATGAGATTGTCATGATTACGAGTTTCCATCGCATTTGCAATATTCTTCTGTAATTGAAATTACGAATTGTCGCTTTTCAATCGGCATTGTTAGACTTTATGGTTTCTCACCATTCAGTAATCATTGGTTTCCTTTTTCTTTTTTTCAAGCTCACTCGCTTTCTTCCTGTCTTGCTCTGTGTGTCTTTTTCATCCGGTAATTTGAGAACGGTTGATGAATTTGTGATTGCTCTCTTCATAGAGTGCACATGGAATCTTTCACTGCTGCCAACAGCCCGAAAACTTTGTTCATGTTACTGGAAGCAAATGTAAGAACTTGTTACTGTGAAAAAGTTCTGGCCTGTGATAGATTTATTGTTAGTGAAACACTTCTGTGAATTTTAAGTGAAATAAGAAAAATATTGAAGATTTGAAATATTCATGGCAAAAAATACTGGATTTGAGTAAGATTTTACTTGTATATCTTGTATGATAGCTATCTTCATATCATCTTATTCCATTATTTATGCTTTCTTCAGTTGTGTTTGAATTTGCAACTGCTAGGATTCTTTTTCATTCATAATTTTCATGGGAAATAAACTTTGTTTAAAATATTTGATCGATGTAACTTTCATAGACCTGTTCGTAACATTTATAGGTATATTAATATTTTAATCTGTTTAGTCCTTCCTTTTGCATGTTTCAGATAACTTCTGCAGCTACTGTACTACTGATCCGGTGTGAGATAATCGGGGAAGATAAAACCTCAGATAAGGGATGGGAACTAATTTGTCGCTGTGGATGAACCACGAGTTTCGTAACAGCTTTCTAGAGAGGAATATCGCCCAGAATTAATCTCGCAACAATAAAAGAAGCTTCTTGATGATTGATATTCCAAAGGGTTACCGGCTCTCAAATGTTTTCCGGATGGGACAGTATGAAATGTAGGAAGTCATAGTGTCATAGTATTTTATCAGCATAATGTTTTTTGTGGAAATGAGTTATATACTTCGGCTGATGGAAGTTAAAGAATGGGAATGTTTGAATAGTTGAAATTTCAGTTTTTATTCAAATATTGATGTTATAATACGTTTTCTCACATATTCGTTGCGTACGTTTGTGCTTGAATTTTCCGGGTAGCTGGTTGAAAGTTAGTTGCGGTGGAAAGAGTTGATGTGGGGTGTAGATGTCAACAATCTCTTCAAATGCTGATATCAATACCAAATATCAACGTGTCGCTGCAGAGTATGCTAAGGTTCATTAACTTTTTCAATATAAGCCTGTAAGTTGAACTAAATACAAAGCTTGTAAGCTTTGAACTTTTGAAGTAGTTCAATAACAAGCGGTTGATAATGAGCCAAGCTATTTTTAATTTATAAAACATTTAATTGACCAACAGTGAATTTTAATAAAATCGAAGATAAAAGTGCATACTTTTATTTTTGCAGTTGAAAGTTCAAATATCCACGTTGAAGAATGCTGTTATTGCGGAACAAGCAAAAAATGAAAAGCTGTCGGTTAGTTATTTATGAAGGAGCTTAAAAAAAAAAAAAAAACAATTTGTTCATTTTGCTTAATTATTTCATTCGTTACTGCTTCGTTATTTTTAATAAGTCTTCATAAATGTTCTTTTTTCTTTCTTCTATGAACATTCATCAAATTCTTGTCTCTAGAGATGTTTTTCTAGTTTTTATCTCAAATGATTACTTAATTCCAGTTCAAAACAGTTTAAGCACAACACGCTGTATTCGCATTATTATATGATGAAAAGTATTGTAACAGTATCCTCGAGTTCCATTATTGGGAGGATGAAGAGTTTTGTGCGTGTTGTTTAGATAAATCATATAATAATGCGAATACAGCGTGTTGTTTCTAACTATGTTTTCTGTGCATATGTTGTATGGCTATATATTTTTGTGTGGCTATAATATTTTTGTCCTATCAGTTTGTGAACCAGAGACTTTTATCGAATAATTACTTAGTATTCTTAAATTTCTTTCGGGATTTTTAGGTTGATTTGCATAACAGCGAATCAGCATTGCGGAAACTCGAAAATGAAAAGGAAGGATTTGAATTTCGTAATAGCCAGCTGGTGAAGCGAGTCGAATCATTACAAAATGAAATTGACAATGTTAAACAGGCATCCGTTAAGGTTGATATTTTTGCTTTGAATTTTTCTTTAAAGTCGTTATAGAGAAAATCTTTATGTCGATGTTTCTGAACTCTTTCTTCCTTCAGAAACGAGGACTGTTTCAAAAGAATGCAAGTGCAGAACGTTCGATTGAATTGGATAATGGTGTTCTGCAGATGGAATTGCAGAAGAAAGTGGCAGAAAATGAAATATTGCACAGGAAGGTATTACTTTTGATGCAACTAGCTATAATTCTTTCAGTATAAATTAAATTAAAATTGTTGTTCAAATCAAGTAGCTTATCAGAAATGATGTATTTAACTAACTTTTAGGTAAAATGCAGTTGAAATCGAGTTAATTAAATCGGTATCAAAAGTGAGTCGAAGTTTTGCCTTTAGTCATTGCTTTTCTGACGCAGAGAAATACTCCTGAGCGGTCAGAAAGTGTAATGACTTTATCTGAAAGTGTAGTTACTTTCTTTTATCTTTCTTATAACGCAAAATCTGGCTATTTCAGATATCCGACCTGGAAAGCGAATATACGGAAACAACGTCAGCTCTTAATGAACAATATCGGATCCTTGAAATCGAAAATGTAAAGCTGAAAGAAGAACTTAAAAGGATAAAGACGGATGTTGTAACTGATCAGACAGTGTCAGTATACTTAATTTCCTTTTAAGTTTAGTTTGACCTAATATATTAATTTGGCATTTTCTCGAACGTTTAAGCTAGTGTGCTGCTCTTGGACCAATCGTCTAGAAGGATAGAACTGGTGGATAACAATCCTTTGTCTTTTCTATCCATTCTGCATTATTTTGGAAGTATCATCTGGTTATTTTTAGAAAACTGTTCATATTCATTATTTATTCTATTGCATGCTGTTAATTGTGAAAGGCACAAAATTTTATTCGCTGTATTTATTAGCTTTTTGTTCAGGAATTGTAACATGGGAAAACAGTTGAAAATCCAGTTAGCTGCTGAGAACATGTCAGTGATGGAAGTTGGCGCTACAGGGAGTCAAAATTTGGTAAATTGCATTTTATTTGTTTAATGATTTCATTCCTCAAAACAAATTATGTTTAAACTTACCATGAGCTTTGTAATAAAATAATATCATTTCTAGGAAGTCATAATAAATCTCAAATGAAATAAATTGGTTATTTCCCTGAAATGTGGATTAAAGAGTATTTGGGGAGAGAACATAATAAGCCAGATGGCTTCTTCTGTCTGAAAATGGCTTACTTATTTTGAAAAGTGTTTGCTCTAGATCAGTTTTTGTTCACATCATGTTTTTAATTTTTATCTTATCGGGATTATCCGTTTATTTATTTTTTAAGGCGTTACATTCTGAAGGATTTGTCGCTATGAAAGAGACACTGCAAGTTCTATGGCTAGATGCCTTACGTATGGCAAGAATGCTAGCAGCTGGATTTGCAAATTTACTTCAGCTGTTTGAGCAACGCTCCACAATCTATCCAAATGATAGTAACATGGAAAAATTACCGGAGAGGACACTTCTGGTGGGGAAATAGAGGTCACTTGTAGTGGTTGCAATAGAACAATTCTCTTGACGGCTTTTGCTTGTTTTATTAAATTCAATTTGGTATTGATGTGATTTTGAAAGTTTTAGAGCAATTGCTACTACTTGGTGCGTTATACATACTCATTACTATATCATGGGTTTACTAAATGACTTTTAGAGGAATATAAAAGAGTGGCAATTTAAAGTTTATTTTATTTTGGTTTATTTTACACATAGGAACGTAGATCATTGTGTTGCAATAGCAGCAACAATTTCTTTAAATTGAAAGTTTTGTCTGTATCTCTACTGTCATTTTTCAATTTTTATAGTATGGACGACGATTGTTATCAAGTTGTGATATGTTTGAAGCCTGTTCAAGCAGCATTGAAAATATTCTGATAAAAAGCACTGATAATGACTGCTGTAACTTATCTGCTGAGTGCGTAGAAATTATTTCAGTTATCACTAGCGCATTGTTTTCTTGTCAGGTAAGTTTATTAATTATCATCCACTGGTGACATTCTTTTTCATGGAAGTTGCAAGCAACGCCTGATTTCTGATCAACGCCATCAACTCATGGTAATGAGTGGTTGAAATAGTTTAATTGTATAAATTGAAGGAATAATTTCTTCAATTTATTCATTTCGAGATGATTAAGTCTAGCTTGTAGTCAAATAAGGCGCAATACTGAATAATCTAATGATATAAAAGGAAAATGCTTCTCTCAACATTTGATTATTACAGGAATGGCAAGACTTGTTCTATGAAAATAGTGTTGATGAAAATAGGATATCATGGTGCGGAACGAATCTAAGCAAATGTAATGATGATTGGACTACTGCATTTCTTACACTTCTTCGATCTCTCATTGCTCTTTCTGGGCAAATTAAATGCAGCGATGGTCAATCTGCATTGGACTTGTTTGCTTTGGTCGAAAAATCGAGAGCAGCGTTGGCAGGTATAATTTGAGGAATATATTTTGCTATATAATGTTAACATGGAAATGCTGTAGATTATTGGAGAAATATAGTAGAATTTCTGACAACATTTTAATCTTTTTTTTATAGATTGTAGTCGTACTTATACGGCAAAAATTTTCAACGAAAATCACATTCCGACAGCTACGAAGCGGTTACGCTGTGTCAATGAATGCATAAACAATTGCTTGACATCGCTGCATCGCAATTTCAATAGCTTCGTTGCATTTGTACAGCTGATCATGAACTCTAATCAAATAAAAGAGTATGTTGCAATATTGGATTATTTAGAAAATGAACACATGCGACTTAAATTTATAAGCTGAAAGTTTGCTTTCCAGGGTAGACGTTGTTTCCAAGAACACGGAAGATGCTTGTTCTCTGTCAGATTCTGCACTGCCAACTAGTGCTGTGAAGATGGTAGCTAATAAGAATAATGGCGAAGTTAAACATGAGGAAGTAAATTTATTAATGTTTTATTGTTAGCTAATATATCTATTTATTTGAACATCGAGAACACCATTTCTCTTGATGCTAAAAATATGGATATAGATATTTTATTACAGGTACAGATATCAAAAAACAAATGTGCGCGGTCAGCTACCGATTTTTGGAAATCCGAAGTGCATTTCCTTAATTTATCTTGTAGTATACTCTTGCATTTAATAATATGCGGTCCTAATGTTGAATATGACAGTTCGATAGAAAACTTCAGTTATCAAATCAAAGTACTTTCGCCTAGAATTTTGGAGCTTTCTGCCGATTTATAGTTGCTTATTTCTTTCTACGTTTTGCAGATAGAGTTAGCAACGAAAAGGATTGTTGAATTAGAAAAAGAAAAAGAGCGGATCACTTTGGATTATGAACTTCTTAAAACGAAATTAGACCCAGTGGAGTGAGGATTTTTAATTTTGTATATTATACTGTTGTTTTTACTAACTTTTTGCCCTCCCATTTTACGGCTTTTTTGAGGCGTACTATAAACTTCTCTTTCCAAATCAGGATGACAGTTAAGTCATGATAGAAGCTGCTCAAGGTTATTGTGATAAGTCTCTACCTTGTACTTTGTAAGTTTCCTAAGATAAGCAATTCAGATCTGTTAAATGATATTGCATTTATTTGAAATATCTAATTGGTTAGGTCGTCAGAATCTCGAACTGCTGTGTCAGAAGTTTCTTGTAATAATGCAGATGTGATTTGTTCATATTTCGAAGAGCGGATTGGTGATTTACATGCTGATATCGAACATATTCGTAGTCGAGCTTTCTATTATAAGCATGAAGTTTGTTATATCTGCTTCAGATGTTTATTATTTTGTTCACTTTTAAAACAAATTTTGTGCTACATTTTGTAATGGCCATCAATTTTAGATTTTCCCGAATGTATTTATTCTCTTAACAAGAACAAGAAGTTAAGAAAAATGATGATACCTATTTCAGTGTAAAGATTTGCTCAAATTAGCTAAACTGTCAAACCACGAAAATAAAACGTTACGCGAGGAACTAAGCCTTGTAACTGCGAGGGAATTAGCATTAAAGGTTGTTTTAATCAATCGAATAATCATTGTTGAATTTTCAGTGAACTGAAAATACTCCCTTTTTCGAGAATAAGTTTAAAATTGAAAAAAAAACAAATAAAAAAGTGTTTCAGGAGGAGCTGGAAATGACACGGAAAAGTTATGATGTGCAACTGCAAAATTTGCATGAACATATTGCGAATTTAAATATTCAGTTAGACGAGCAGTCGAAAGCAATGAATTCTTTCAAAGATGTGTTTAATGGAGTAACCTCGACTAAACAGGTTTGTTTTGGGATAGACTGCAATTTAATGCTCGCTCGGTCGCGGGATTTATTCGGTCCTCTTATATGTAATTTGATTGTATCAAGATGTTTGTTGACTGCTTTTTTGAATTAATTTTATAACATCTTACGGAAAACATGTATTAATCTCCTATATTAATGTCTCTCCGGAAACCATGAGGATAAAACTAGAATTCTTCGTTCGAATGTTTCGGCAATCAACAAGAGGAAAATGCATAATCAAAAGTCTTTATTTTTTATTTGTAGTAGATTTTTTATTCAAAAGAGTTCATGAGGCAAATGTTTTTTTTAATCTTCTTTTCCTTTCCAGAATTCTCGCAAATCACTCCTCAAATGAAGAATAATATCTGGTGAAGGACATTGACAATTAGTGCCTGCGTATGTGTACATTTAGAAGCAATTTAATCCTGGAGTTTTATCTGACATTAAATCTAACGCGTGATATGTAGGTATCGTTTCCTCTTCTCCCCTTTTTTGATGGAGTTATGTAAAATTCTGTCGGGATTTAATTTAATTCAAGAGATCAAAAGTTAAAAATCATTGGATATTGAAGGGAAAAAAATATTGGGAATGATAATGATGTGATCCTTTTCTGTTCAGCCAAATCTCGTTTTGTTAGCTTCATCTCTGAAAACAGAAGGATATGTGAATAAAAGGATAAAGATAAACGAGGCAAAAAAAAAAATAAATAAATTGTTTTATTCATAACTGCGAGCTGTAATATATACATTTTACTGTAAAACTTTGTTAAGTGCTTTGATTTTCTTCACCTGGTGATATTTTTTCACTTTTACTTTACCTCCCTTTTTCCATATGTTTTTACGAAAATTGTGAATTGCCCCGCATGGCATGTTTCCTTATTTCTTTAATGCGCTTTTTCTTTCGAAATGAACTGCATTACTTTTTGTATATTGTGTATTGTATATTTGCATCGTATATTTGTTCTTTTCCTAATCTTTCAAAGTTACATTTGCTACTTTGCGATAAAAACTTAAAATTTTCTTTTGCAGAGATATAACTGTTCATGTCATGCATACACTACTGACTGAAATTTTTTAAAAGAGAGAATGCTACACTTCAAAGTGCTTGAATACTTCAAAAAAAATTTTTACTTGTGATGCTCTAAAAAAGGATGATTAGAATAATGAATTTATGTTATTTTTTTGGACTTTTCCAAGGAATTCTTAATTTTTGGACTTTTTTAAGGAATTCTTCGTTTTGTTTATTTCGAACTTTCGTTAAAGGTGGTCTTATGTTTTACTATTTTAAACTGTTCCATTTTTGGTTCTATGCAACGTTTTTGTATTAGTGGTTACATCACTTTTCATTGGTATAGTTGTTAATGACCTATAGTTTCATCTATAGCTTACCTAATGACCGAAGAAAATAAGTGAAATCTGTTATTGTCGACGTTTTCCCGAAAATTGATGATGTTTGGTTCGTCATTGCTGGTCATTGATAAGTCGAATTTTATTAGGTAATTGTCGGTTACTGCGTTAATTTCAGCAATTCTGTGGTATTCCATAGTATTTTAGAAATGGATGAGCTGGCGGACGCAACAGTCATGCCGAATTTGGCATTAAGTATTCAGAATGATGAAAGAATGTGTGCAGTGACTGCCAATGAAGAAATAAATGCGAGTGATAGTCAACCTGGTCCAAGTCGACGACAACAAACAGGCAAGTTATCGGGGGCTGGCGAGTAGTACCAACTTTTGTTTTTTTTTCATTAAGATCCACCTAATTTATATTCGATATTTTGGGAATAATCGTTAAGAGATGACGAAGAATGTTACGACAGCTTGAAGAACTTGGACTTCAGATGTGGAATCATAAGTTTTATAAATAATGCGTAAACGTAATATTCGAAATCATGCTGTTGTCATTGAAAGTAAAGGTGAATTGTGCATGTCTAGTAGTGATAGATTAAGGAATTCATTTTTCAGTGAGTGACGATTTGGAGTTGGTACTTGCAGAAATGGAAGAAAGCAATACATTGGAACTAAACAATGCGGTAGGTTATTTTGAATAATTGATTAGACCTTATGATCTGATTCACCTGAGAGCTCTTGCTATTGCGATATATTTATGCACTTTTATATTTTACTGAAAATTTAATATATTAATTATATATATTCATTTATTTAATAATGATTCATTTGTCGTATAGCTCACCATCATGGCCGATATAAAAAAAGCTTTTTTGCATAGAGATTTGCTTAATAAAATACTACTTGAAATCATATTCGAATTTTTAAAAAAAATTTTCAAAAAAAAATATTGCGTTGGCATGAAACATATGACGAAGGTTTTAGGTTGTCAACAATGAAAATGATCTGCTCATCACCGTGGATGATATAAATACTCTGCTAGCAATCAATGAAGCATTTAATGAAACTTTGCAGAATTTGATCCGACGTGTTACATTAGCTATATCTAAGAATCGCGAAGCACAAGTAAATTTTTTTAGATCTTTTGAAAAATATGATTTCTTCATAGGTACCGTATCATGCCTTTGGAAATTTTTTTTGCAGAAATTATTGAAAGCTAAATTGCGGCAGACAACAGAACGTGGATTAAGAATTAATATAAAGAAAGTGCCAGTTTCGCGGTTTTTGTTCCCATATTTTCGGGATTCTCATGAAATGGTAAATGAATAGCAAAGCTTTTTTCTATATTATTTTGAAAATGTAAATTATTTCTGGGAGGTTTGATAATTAGTAAATGAATTACTTTGTCTTATGGTTAAGTTTTTTGACAACTAATAAATGAGTTTTTTATCATTCCAACAGGATAAAAGCGAATGACATATGCTTTCATTTTTTCTGTGGCAGAAAAAATACTAATATTCCCATTAATGAATGTTTAGTCTAGTGAATTTGCACAGGCGAAGTATTTTCGCTCGCTCAAAATTGGCAGTTGTTATTGGGAAGATTCTAAATTTATGAGTTTTAAATGTTCAATTTGAAGGAGCCACCAAAGAATGAAGAATATGAATTAAAAGTCTTTCGTCGTGAATACGATCCTTTGGTAAAGGAAGAAAAAAAATGTATGCATTTGATTTCATTTATCGGAAGAGTTCGTTCCATTGCTCTTTGTTGAGTTTACCGGACAAGAATCAAAAATGTTAACCAATGCAAGGCCTTCATGCAATGTATTGTCAATTACAGGGTCACCAAAAGAATGTCAACTACTGGCAAATGCAGTGTGGAAATCTTTAATCGAAATCCGTGTTCAACCATTTATTCAGAGGTAGTTTTATATGAGCAGTTGTTGAAGCGATCAGGCAAAGGCGTGATCAGTCGTTTTTCTTACGAATACATTTTAAAAAACCAGGAAAGACATTGAGACATTCATCAATTCATTAGCTCAGAAACATCCTCATTTAGATGATGGTCAGAGTAAAAATTGGACTGAGCAGATATTTTCGTACCGCTTTGATGATACGAATATTATTATAATTGTTCTTATTGTTCTTTGTTGAAGGAAAGAAATGTTTGCGGAAAAAATTCGCTGTGCGGGGCAAGAGACATCGGATGAGCAGATAGCTGATTGGAATAGTACTATCACCGAGTTGGAACGTTTGATTGCATACCACAAGTAGTTTTATGCTGATTGATAAGTTTTGAATGGTGTTGAAGTAATGTTATATTGCTTTAAGTTAATAGTAATTAATGGAAAGAGTATAGATTGAATTGGTTTCTTGTTATTTACAGAAATCTGCCAAAAAACGAGGTTCTAATGAGTGATTATTCTGAAGTTGACTGGGCGAAGATTGCGAAAGTTGATGTAAGATATTTAATTCATTACCTCGTCATTTAGTACAATGCGTTCTTTAGTGGTGGAATAATTGCATTTAGAAACGGATGAAATAAGGTCATGATGTTGGTCATGAAATTGTTAACGGGTTTAGTCTGTAAATTTTTTATACGTAGATTTAGAACAATTAGTATAACTGATTATTTATTGCAGTTTCTTGGAAATAGAGCCCCAAAACAGCTAAGATTAAAGTGGATCAATGAGCAATGTCCGCGATGGTCAAAGGAGCCTTGGTCCTCTCAGGAAATACAACGTCTAAAGGAATGTGCAGGGCGGTGGAATAATTGGAATGTAATTGCGGAACGATTAGGCACGAATCGTACAGCTTTTCAGTGTTTTGTAAAATTCAGAAGTGAATTAGACATTGACAACGTTGGTCGGTTCGTTTTATGATTTGGTTACTTTTAATATTGGAATCCTTTTAATAGAAGAATCTGAGCTGAATAGCAACATAGTGTTAGACGAAACGTTAAACTCTTGGCTGTTTAACTGCTTAACATTAGGAAGTGTTGTATAACCGTTTTGGTTTCAGTTCAATAGTATATTGCAATCTTGCTGGATAGAGCTGTACAAAGTCAGTGAGTGAAAGCAGTAGCGATTATATTAAAATAATTATCGAAAAGCTTCTGCTTTAAGCGGGAATAAATCCTTACACATTGTTTCCAAACTTTATAGAGTTTTTTCTTCGGCTTATCACATCATAGATATTATTAACAAAGTGCAGAAGAAATTGAATCTCTTCTGCAAGAGTTTGAATTCTTCAAATCGCTAGGAGACACCGATCGAATCATTCATTGTTTCCTTTTGTTTAACTGATCATTTCAGGTCATGGACGAAAGAGGAAGATGCCCAACTAATGACTTTGGCACATTGCATGCAAGTGAATGGTAAAATGAATTGGGAGAAAAGTAAGTATCTGAATTTCGACTCTTTGGTTAAATGGCAAATCTTGAAACGAAGAATCTCAATATTTTAGTTTTAGTCAATCTAGTGTTTTAGTTGCTCATTACATGGAGGAAAGATCACGGCAACAATGTACAATTCGGTATAGGCGTGCGCTTGACACTGATATTAAATTTGGTCGATGGAACGCCAGTGAGGATGTGGTAAGGAGAAGGATACATTTTCAGAGTTTTTGTCGTAACTATATCTCATTCATATTATCTGAAGCTTCCGTTTTTCTTCAACGTGCTATACTTTCGAAAAAGTTCGGGAATCCGAAGATTAAGCAAACATAATATACTGGATTTTGAGTAGGGATTTCGAAAACTGATGCTTTGCTTTGATAAATTGCAGCTTTTAACATGCTCCGTAGGCCGATTTGGAACAAAAGACTGGATAAAGGTAGCATCGTGTGTTCCAGGAAGAAGCGATTCGCAGTGCCGTGATAGGTTTGCCACTTTTTTCCTGGAAGATAAATATATATTAATATTGTTCAGCAATTACGGTTCCATTTCAGATGGGTTAATGTGTTGGACAAAAGTATTAAAGCGGAACCATGGTCAGTGGATGAGGATGAAAAGTTGCTTGAGGGAGTAAGAATTTTCGGAAAAGGTTAGTATAGTTGATTGAAATATACTTTGCAAGTTATACAAAGGGACATTTATTTATTTTTTTTTGAACTCAAGTTATACAATTTTTTTGAACTCAAGTTATACAAAGGGACATTTACCAAAATTAGCATACTTTTCAGGTGAATGGTCGAGAATTTCAACAATGCTCCCAGGTCGTTCTGCTTCACATTGCAAATCACGCTTCCGATCACTTCTTTCAGCAAAAGTCAAAGTCCGTCTTTTTATGATTTCATTATAAATTTATTTTTCGTTGGAATTTTTATTTTGTCATTTTTTTATAGTCCTTTATTTGGTTTATTTTAGCTGGCTTCGGAATGTCGTTCATATCCATTTAGACGTTTTAGTTGGAAAGGCAAACATCGCCGGCAAGAAGTAATCGTTGCTTCCATGTTCAGTATTCAATTTTTGATGAGATTTGTATATATATAAGATTTATATATATATATATATATATATATGGCTGATTTTATTATCTGGAATTATATTTAAACATATTGGAGGTTTTGTCTTAAAATTTTCATATTTGCATTATTCAGGTTGAAGCAACGTTCCGTAAGCTATTAGCAGCTGATGGTAAAGGAGGTCTCGCAGAGCAAGTTATGAACTCATTTGATATGGTAGTTTTTTTCCTCAGACTTTTTGATGAAGAAATACTACTGTGCTACATTAAACGCAGTGAATTGTTGGAGTTTCATGTCTTCAATGTGTCTGAATCTAAACTGCAGCATGCGGTATACAGTTCTGGTATACTAAATTCGTTTTCCAATGAGCTACTATATATGTATATTTCATTCTTATTTCGTACTGTTTTGTGCTGTGAGTGGAAACTGTATCGAGAATTGAACTTTATGGTTTATATGCATCTTTGGAAAACAAATGATAAAATGTTTTTTGGTTTTTCTAAGCTTTTCTCAATAAGCTATGGAATGACTTTGTTACAGCGGGCATTAAGTGTCGATGAAATGGAAGCGTTGTCTGCAATGGCACCGGAGCAAAGAATAATGGTAATGCAATTCTTGAATGAAATTCGTGAAAAACGTCTAGAGAATGATGTGAAGGATGATCAATCAATTTGGAAATTGCTGAGTGATAAGTTGCAATTCAATACTAGGTGGGAGTTATTAAAAATGACGTAATGCAAAGCAGTTTTGCAAGCACTACGATTGATTTGAGAAAAATTGTGTCAAATTTTATTGCAGAAAAAAAATAAGCTGATTGTTAAAGGAATTGAAAGTTTTTTAATATAGTTTTCTAATAATAAACTTTTCTAATATTTCTAATATATATATCGATAATTAATTTTTGTAAATTTTAAATTTTATATAGCATACTGTTTTATTTTTGTAGATTCATTTTGTATTGGAAAACTCATTTCGTGAAAGTTTAAGACAATAAAGCTCTCAATTTTCTTACTATTATATTTCTTTAGTTACTTGGATAGTTCAACACAGAGTGCCTTATTGAAGTACTATAAGCGATTCCTTGGCGGAAGCACGAAGGAGCTTTTAACTCATCATGAAAAAAATGAATTCGATGCGAAATGCAGAGTGTTACAAGAAACTGATCCAGAGGTTGCTTAGTTTTTTTCTTTTTTAACGCATCAAGGATAATGATGTTGGACATGACTTCAGAACACTTTAGGGGAAAAAAACTTTTTCTGATATTGCTAAGATATTAGCTTGAAGCTTGTGATCGCAGTTGACTAAATTATTATTGTGCTTTTGTTCATGCTTGAGGATTACTGAGGATGTATTCTGTTTATTTCACATCAACTGACATATTATCATTTTGGTTCACCAGAATCAAATTTTGGTTTATGATCGTTCGGGTTATGTAACATTAATAGATTTTTCATTTTTCGGAATGGAATACTTCAGCATGACATCTTTAATTCTAAATTACTATAGGCTGCAAAAGATCACGTCATTAATGCTTTGTGTGATTTAATTGAACGAAGTGATAATTCACAGTGTTTTATGCGTCAAAAGAAATTTACCAGAAGTCAGGTTCTTGATGAAGTTGATCGATATCTTAATTCGGTCAGTCTATTATCAATTTTGGTCTTGTCAAAATAGCTCAGCTGCTTGAAATGCTTAACTTGTATTTTTTTCACCTTGGTGTTAAAAGAGATCAGAAAAAGTTTCCTCTTTCAATTCTTGAATTCTATATGCTCCTTTTAGTTCAGCATTTTTAGGTCCTTGTCGATGACGTAAATAAAGCTGTATCTTGTGGAACTAATGCTTTTGCTATACCGCCTTGCATTGGATCACTACGCTTATACGAAAATATTCAGGTATGCCACTTATGAAAAAGGTGACAATATAGCTGTCGCATAACTCAAATATTTGCTAAATGAAATACTTAGCAAATAATTATTGCATTAGTTCGATCCTTTGTTTGTAATCATTTTATATTTCTCGTATTTTAGATTGTGTGGAAAACTTTTGACCCTGAAGATTTTTGCTTTTTGGAGAATAAATACCCTTCATGGAGTATAATAATTAAGGTCAAAAATCTGACTTAGGATTAGAAAATAATATGTTAAAACTCCCTTGCACAACTTAAATATCCGGTGCATATTGCAATGTCTGTACCAAACTTGGGATTATGTTACGGTTGACTGCATAAAATGGCAGACAAGTTCTAATCTACTGATTTTATAATTTATTAAGAACTCCAATTTTTAAACGGACTTGTAATGATAGCGTTGATATTATAAAAATTTTTGCCCGATACATTATTGAGGTCTAAATTAGCGTTGTCCGTTGGATGGTGTAAATTTAATTACCCAAATTATCTAGCCATCCAAAGCAGTTAATCTCTTCAAGGTATTATCTAAACATGGATATGCATCAACTTCCCAGAATTAATATCATAAGGAAAAAATCTTTACGATGTTAACTTTTTAATTGCACTAATTTATTCGTTAATTTTGACTGCCTGTTGAGCAAAAGTTATTATTCCAGAAGCAAATGCATTTGTTACGAGAATCCGCTGGAGAGTTTTTTGAACCGCTTGTTTCGGTATGTCTTTCTGCTTTTCATTTTCGTTTCCTGTATTGAACTCTATCTCAAAAAAAAGATGCCATTGTTTCAGTAAAACATACAGATAAAATTCCAGGATCAGAACGATAATATATTTTTACAACTTTCACGGCAAATTATTTTGGACCCTGAATACGTTTTACTTAAGGTTATTCTTTTTCATTTATTTGATCATTGGCATTTCTTTCATAGTTTTATCATTTCCAATTGAGCACTTTTTGTTATATGTTTCAGGCAAAGTTGCGAGTTTTGCTCTTTTGGCCAATGTTTTTGTATCGGTCAATAGAGAGTAAAGAGTCAGTGGAAAGAAGAATGTATTTACGTTCAGTTGCTACTTCGAAATTAGCAGAACAGCAAAAGCAAACTTTGGAAAGCCTTAAAGTACGACTTCAAAATCAACTACATCCTGGTAAAAATCTTTTAACATCGGAACAAATAACGATTCCGGAAGAAGAGTTTGATGATGACTATGCAGCTGAATTGAGTGTTGGCGAATTTTTGAAGAAGCGAATGTATAAACAAGTCAGTCATTATCAGTATAGGAAAGTCAATTTTCTGACATTTTTTAATTTCAAATCCATTGATAGACTTTTTTGCAGTTAAATCAAATCTATTATATGTCAAACGGAACTTCACATTTCTTTGGTATATTTTAGTTCTCATCTGTAACGATATGAATTTCAGCCACGAAGATACGTTGCCGACAAAAAAATAGGACAGGAAGAAATCCACGATACGGGCGTTATTGAATCAGATGCATCGGAAGTTGCTGAAGCTATGAATCATCGTATCGACGAGTGTATCGAATCAGTTTGTACTGCTGTTCAGAAAATATATGAACGTGATTTTATGGTAAATCTCAAAATTTGCGCCAAAATAATTGATTTTTCGTTTTTGCAACATATTGCATAATTTTTAAAGCGCTCATAAAGTCATAACTGAGTGAGTCATCCTAAAAATGAGGAAGAATGATGAGCATTATTATTTTTTATGTTCTCTTAATCATTTATTCTATGAAATTTAGATTCCCGCCGCTTACAAATTGGCCGCGCAACAACTACGTGAAAATAGTAGGTTTCAACTTTTCGTTTTAAATAATTTTATGCGAAGAGGTGAACAAAATAAATTTCTGATGAAATCATATTTAGTACCGTATACTAATCATTTCAAGGTCCTAATACTAATATGATGGAGGATGCGGTGAAGAATGCATTAGATGCTGTTATTGATGGAACTGCTAGCGGTGAAATCAGTGAAACTGTTAGCTTGTTACCGAAGATGAACGTTGTAGATGGTGATAACTCTGAGTGGAATGACACTGTTTCAGAAATTCAACAGCCTGAATCAGCTGTGATGAAAATTGCTTCCAGAAAGCGAAGTGCAGCACAGGGTGCTCCAAGTACTAGCGGACAAGTTAGCAAGCCGAAGAGAGCTAGAAAACAAACAGGGGCTAAGTTACTGGGAAAGAATAATATGAAAAAGGGGAAGGAAAATTTGCCATAACACGGAACGATAAAAAGTAATAATCTATTATTAAGGCATCTCATTTCTGATGTGAAGAAGTTTTCGAATTTTGGTCATGGATTTACACTCTGGCATTCCTTGCATCCCTCATATATCTTTTTTTTTTCCCCCCCCCAAAAAAAAATTTATGAGTTTCTATTTATTGAAATATACGTGTTCCAAAATTTTATTATGCATTTCTTACGGGTTTAATTATGTTTTATTGTTGTTATTCAATTATATGTGTTGTTATTCAACTTTATTTCTCATTGTTTTATTTTATGAGATATTTTTAACAAAGTAAAGAAAGATTTTTTATAAAGCGAGATTTTTCATAAAGCGGAAATTATACCAAATTTAAGCAATATGTTGAGGAAAACCTTCCGGAATTTAATAGCTTACCAATGGTTAACGTAGTAACCGAAAATATCAGTCCCCTTTCTTTCCTTGGCTTGTAATAAGAATAGTGAGAAAGATCTGAATAAATTGGATCACTGGAATGAATTTTAGTTGTGATATTGCTTTTCGCGTTGATATGTTGTAAGGATCGATCATTTCTTGAACTACTAAATTACTATTAATAGATGATGAGAATTACCATTTCCTGAAATTCTCGTTATCTATTAATATATGTCATCTTAGATAAATTAAAAGGATCATTGGTCTGAGTTATATAATTGCGGTGTTCTTGAGTATCTTATGGATCTTCTATTAAGTGATTGTAATATATAATGAATTAGCGGTTCTCATTATCTATCATGTAAAGATATATGCACTGACGTTTGATTTTGTTTCTAATATTGTTGCATTGTCGATATAGAAAACTATGATTGAATAAATATGTGATGAATAATTTATCGATATTATACATTACACCTTATAGCAATACTAAAATTTAACTTATACTAGAAAATTTTCTTACACAGATGAAATATTTTTACTTGCTTTAAATTTTAGTTTTCTCTGAACAAATATTTTCAATTACACTTTGTCTTTTGTTTTAACTTAAGTTTCGACATCTGCTAAGTAATGTTTAATATGATAATTAATTGAGAAGGGAAGAAATTGGTAAAAAGTAAATAAAGAATTTATGTTCCTTTTCATTTTCTTTCTGCTCCCTTTACTGCTTCGATGTTTTTTAGCTAATCAACTAACTGAGAAGTTTACCCAAATCAATCCGGTTTATTTTACTTTTGCTTCTGTGAAAATTTCTATCATCAATTTTTCATTTATTTTTACTTAGTTTAGAGAAGAACTTTTGTCCAATTCTCTATCCGTATTTAGATATTTATACACATTGATGCTTAAAAACAAATTCCAATCTGTTACGATTATTAAAATCCAATTGAACATTAAAACAAATTATATATATATAATTTCCAATAATTCATATATATATATATATTTCATTTCTTGCTATATTTGTTTTGTAATTCCAATTATTTATAAAAATTAATCATTTCCAATAATTCTTTTTGATATTTCATTACAATCTAAGATAATAAATTAATTGATTAAGTCATTCAGCTATTATGTAATGTTCTTCTACAATATTCGATATTATGGGAATTTTTGTGATCCTATTCATAGCTTCTTAGATAAGCAATCGAACAAGGAACAAACAACAACTATTTCTGTACGGAAAAATATTTCGGAAAATTATTGTTAGAAATGAATTATTTAGACATGCTTTAATTAATTATAGATAATGGATCGTTATATCCATTCACAGAATAATTTTTCGTCAAATTATTGGATGCCATTGGTTGATGATTCTAAAACTCTTCGTCGATCTACTTCAAAATATGATTCATTAACCAAAGTGAGAGATTAAGTCTTTGCTTTTTTTCCGGTTTGTCAACGAATAATTGTTCAAATATTCCCATTCAACATTCTTTTCCTACTTCTATCTTTTTTTTAGAAATTAAAATTGAGATAGTAATTGTGGTTAAAAAAGCGCTATTGAAAAAACTCTCATAATTAGTAATTAATTTGCATTGAATTGGATAATTAATTCTTCTGCAATGCAAACAGCAAGTTGATCAATTGGCATATGAATTACCTTACAATAAGTATGCGAAAAATCCATGGAGTCATGCACCGGAATTTCTTAAAGTATTTGGTGATGTTCATGCGGAAATTGGACAAAAAGCATGCTTCGATTGTATTTTGCTTGGTTCACCACGACCGCGAGTTTGTTCCTTTTTTTCTTGGTAACAATGGGATATATGTTTATCTTCCGAGATGACGGAAATAATTTCATGCACGCGTGCATATATTGCAAATAGATGAAATATACGCATGCATTAATAGGTCATACTGATAGATGTATTGAGGAATAGTAACAAAAGCTGAAAAAAAATTAATATTGGTAAATACATCGATTTGTAACTCGATGGTCATGCATTGCATGTATCTGGTAGATGAATACAATTGAATGCATTAGTGCATTATTAATAAAATTAGCAGAAATATGCATGTATTAATGATTGATACACGAAATAAGTAAATGAATGCATGCATCGTTGATCTAAGATTTGGGCAAATCTTTGATTGAATGATCATTTTTGTCATTTTTTTATTATTTTAAAAAAAATAAAGTTGCAAATAAAGCGAAACCGTACAATATTGGTAAGAAAGATTTCAAATGATTAATTAATGATATGATTGTTATTATAATTGGCTTAAATTATCATTTAAATTATTTGGTAAGGTTAAAAGTAACATGGTATTTAGGTATGTTGGTTATTTAATAATGAAAAAATGAAGTTTGATGATGTTCAAATCGATGATACAGCTGATTTATGCCGTTTAACAGTACCTATTATACGGCATTATCATTATGGTACTTATATGGTACTATGTGAAAATGAAGTTGGCCGAGTAATAGCTTCCGCTAATCTTATACCAATTTATAATTAATTGCGGTGCGAGGTGATATTTGTTCTTCTTACTTAAACATGATATTATTATAAAATATTTAGTCAGAATGGTTAGAAAATATAGGTGAACTATTCTCTCTTCTTTATGTTTATGTGTTATAGATTTTTTGGAACTCTATGGAAATATATAATGATTGAAAATTAAAACGTATATATTTTTTTTAGATGATTTGCAAATGGCGATGTATAAAAGGAAAAACATAAGGTGGAAATGTATGAAAGTTTGCAAATGATGATATATTTTGAATAAGGTGGAGTAATACCGGGGTAATTTTTATGATGTAATTGATGTCGCAGATAAAATTTTTGTTTCAGTTTTTGAATAATCTTTTATAGCATGAAGGGCACAGGTATTCTTAATTCTTGTATTCAGAGCGCAACTTTCGCCATTTGTTATACTTGAAAGTATTGCTTATACATAAGTTAACGAAAAGAATTAGCATGCTACTATTTTCGCATATTTGAATTTGAGAAAGAATGTTTTAAGTGGTTTCGCTACACTTTTAATCTCAACAAATCTACGGCTCCACCGGATACGAACTTTGTTGTAAAAGTTGCAAAAAAGAATTATGATTATAGCTATTTGCATTATTTTGTAATGAGAGTTAACTTGAATTGCGGAAACTGTCAGCATATCTTATCAATTTAAATATTAAAATTGAAAAGAAATTGCATAATAAGTTTAATGTTAATATGTAATGATTGTTTTGAAGTGCTAAAAATCAATCGATAGAACACTTTCATACATATTAACAAATCGATTTAAAAATTCTTTACAGATAAAAGAAATGTTTGATAAATATCCGAATGAGTTCAAAGTATTTCTGATGAAATTGAAAGTATATGTTGAAATTATCTTCAAAATATTTACCATTTTTTTTGGATAAAATGAAAAAGAAGAAACAAAAAAAATCAAATTATTCGACAGGTGTACAAATTGCGATTCAACAGGAAAATAAATATTAAAATGGGCTGCTCTGAACTGGAAGAATAGAAAAATTTTGTTTCAAATGGTTGTTTAATTCTTTTTTTTCATAACTATTTTCAGAATATCATTACTTAATTTCTGATTACGTATTTATAAACTTTAAGAAATCATTATTATTCAAAGACAAATCTAATGAACTTTCTTTTTTAGGTATAACGTGTGATGTCTGATAATTAGTTATTTAGGGATTCCCTCAAGTTCAGTAATGTTTTAATCGATTGAATAAAATTGAACTGATACAGTGATGATCCTATTAATGTTTAATCATTAATAAATTTAAACAAAATGAATTAATACAGCGATGATGTTTGAAAAATGTTTCATTAATGAAAAATGCTAAATAAAGATTTAGCAAATTTATTGGAAAAATAAAAATTTGTAGTTGTTCAAAAAATAAACAATAATTGCCGACATAATCGTAATTTTATGCCAATTACAATCAATGTATGTATAAACTTATTGTTTTTAACTTTTCATATATTTCGATAATTTGTTCTTTTTTATTTAAATGTATATTGAGGAGAAATAAGCAATATCAAACACTATTTTAATAAATGTTATCTCTATCATACCACCATAATTTGATTTATAATTACAACAATGACGAATAATGATTAATATTCGTTTAATTAGTACTGATTAGTTATACATTTTAAAGTGAATCATAATTTAATGCAACGAAGCATAAATTGTTTTTTGAAAATTTTACTTCATCAGCAATTTTTGTTTATCTTATTTTTTTAATTAACATTTTGTAATAATATAAGCATTAAAAGTGTTACAATAAATCAGAAGAATGGATTAGTTTAAGAATTAATTTGGATATTCATCATGATTGTACAACAATGAATTGCTCTAAAAATCGAATAATTAGAAATGAGATATAAGAATTAAATTTAAAATATAGCAAGGAAATGAGAGAGAAATGCAATAAACTTCGATGTGAATAATTAATTCATTGAGATGGATCTATCATTGTATTAGAGACATTATAATTTCACAATTCGTTATTTGCGGCTACCAACCATTTCATCAGTAAGAAATGTTGCTTTCAATTTCAAATATATTTTAATTGCAATTGTCAGAAATTCTTAAAAAACAGTCATTTCCTTTTTTAAGAAAAGAAGAAAAGATTGCTTCAAATTTCAAAATTTAAGTTTTTTTGTAGAGTAATTGAAATCTTTTCAAATAAAAGGAAATTTTTGTATGTATAGAATTTGATTTTACTACTACTTAACTGTGAAACTGTTATTTTGCTAAGTGAAAAGGAAGAAGAAATGTGCCGTAAGTATTAAGAATCTCCTAAATTTTATCTGTTTTGACCCTTAACCTTTCTTTTTCTTTTGAAATTGCTTTATAAATGTAATATTAAAAATAAATAAATCTCTATTTTTCAGCAATAACTAAAAGTTTGAAAAGTACAACAGGTCATATTTCTATTGGCCTAATTCTCAAACTCTTACTTTCATTATTAAGGAAAGGGAAAGAAAAAATTGTAAGTCTTTGGTCCTAAAGCCAACCAATATATCGTTGAAGATGAAAACGAATACGAGACATTTCAGATCATTCTTATATCTTCTAATTAATTTTTTAAAGAAAGACAGGGAAGAGAGAGAAAGAGAAAGAGAAAGAAAAAAAGAGGAGAATATGAAATATCTTAGCTAACTTTATCTTTTTTTTCAATTAGAAATTTCAATTCACATTTAAAATAGTAATAGAATATATTCCATTCAACTATACCGTTTTTTGTAAGATTAATAATTTCTACTTTGGTGTTGTTTATTAACTACAGAAAATTAATTTGTCAAAAGTTTCCAAATTTTGTGCAACGTTTCCTGAATAAATAAAATATGCATATCAAATTATTAGCAAAATTAAGCAGCATTTTAGATTATATAAAATTCTCCATAATCATACAGAATCCCAAATGATCATATAGAATCCCAGAATGATCAAACAGAGTTCTAAGCGATAATGCAAAATCCTGAATCATATGTCATTATTGATAATCAACATAAAAATCTCCCATATCTTCATCCTGATCAAGTAAAAAATTCTCACTGATCCGAAAATTTGCAAAGTGGACGAACAAAGAATAGACGGAGAAGATACAGGAAGTATGAGGGAACTTTGTTTTGTTCTCTATGTTGTTTGATTCAGTTGACTGTTGAGGTATTGGAGGGTTGATTCTGTCAGGTTTTCCTGGAGATTGGATGAAATATTAAACTGTAGCTATTTTAACGCATAATTATTTCCATTGTTATAATGATTGAATATCCATTGCTCTATATGATAGAATAGTCGGTATGTGGACTGTCGATTTATTGTTATGTTTGTTTAAATGGCTTATTTGTTCGTTTTTGTTTCTTTATAGCTAATCGATGAAATGATTTATTGGCCGATGGATTCTAATTCATCGATATTCTACAGTATTTTTATAAAATTTTCTGTTCGCGGTGTTATTTAATATAATATAAGAAGCTGAATTAATTTTGTATTTTTAGGTATGTCAAAGTTCACCGAAACGAACGAAATTCCTGAAGATAATGAAAGCGATGAAATAGGTTCAGCGGATGAGCAGCTTGAAACGAATGGTGCAACACTGATCGAGCAGATCAATAGACAGAAGAAAGAAATTGAGGACGAGGTAAGTTGAGCATTTAGATTGATTTTATGGATATTACTATTATTGTTAAGGCAACAGTGATTATAAAAGTAATTGAGGATGTTTGTTTTTTTGAACTTGTTTCTTTTTTGAAAACTTTGCAAAATCTGGAAGAAAATTAAATGTGTTTACTTCGTTTTTAATTAGAAAATTTTATAATGTTGCTCATAATTATGTCTTCAAGTGGGAAACTGTGTATTATGAATGCAGTGAAAGCTCTATTGTCATTTATACATTTATTATTTGTGTCATTTGTAATTGTCTGTGTTTTTACTTTTTCGAAATCTTGAATTTAGATTTACCAAGGAATATATTGTTTTTGATTGTCGTTCTGTATATTGGGGCAGTGATGGATTTCTTTTATAAGGCAAATAAAGGAAAATGGTTATGTAAAAGAATGATTTAGATAAGGAAGGAACACCCATTGATTGCTCAGAAGGAATCACTAAGCGTTTTGCTAAATGAATATGATCGAGACAAAAGTGCTGAATATTATCAGAAATCAGAGGTAATCAGATTAGTTTGGAAGTAATTGACAAAGGTACTTTGCTAATGATTCATATAATTCGAGTAATGGAGTTTTTAATATGGAAAAGTATACTGTAAATGGTAGTTGCAATGGTTTTAATGATATTTTCACAATGGTTTAGCCAAGCAGCTAATAAAATTTTTAGGAATTGGCGAAAGTATATGGTTCTCTACGTCGTATTCGTGGGGATGGTTGTTGTTTCTATCGGGCTCTTCTTTATGCTCAGCTAGAATGTATACTAAGTGATCAGGAGGAATTAACTAGGTTTTCTTTTTTTTTCGGCTATTGGAAATTAATTGACTTTATGAGAGCTTTTAAAAAATATTTTAGGTTTGTTAGTTATAATGAATTTTTGGTTATTGCAGGTTTACAAAAGTATGTAAAGGGTGGCGGCTGCGTTTAATAAAACTTGGATTTCCAGAATTCACTACGAATGACTTTTGTGACTGGGTATATATGTATACTTTTTTTATAGAACATAAATATTTGCGAAGATGTTGGGCGTCACAAAAGATAACTTAATATTTAAAAAACGGATATTTATTTATACCAGATGGAAGTAACAGATTCATAGATTGCTTCGGAAAAAAGTTTTTACGGCTTTATCTTTAAACAAGTTCGTATCTATGATTTTGACTTGTTTGTTAATCTCCTACTTTATCAAAAACATTTTTTAATACGATTGTTTATTCAGTTCGATGAGTTGTTGGATGATATTACAGCGGGAAAATATGATGAAAATTCGCTTGTGGAGGCTCTGAATGAAGAAGGCCGTTCAAATTACTACGTAACTTTCTTGAGGTTTTTATTTTTTTTCTGATTAACTTATAAATATCTGTAAGTTTACCAAAAATCGTCGCATATTGAATGCTGCTCCTGGAAAGGAGAAGCATTCAATATGTACTGCGCCCTTTGCGTATCGTATAGCGCATGTTAATCAATGAAAATTAGCAAGAAACCATGAAAGATATTTAAGCGAAATATTTTCAGGTTCTACAAATCGATTTGTGGTAACATTGCAGAAACCTTTAAGCAACCTTGAAATGATCTTTTTCTGGAAATTATAAAACTTTTCTTTACTTCAGGTTAATCACATCTGGTTACCTGCGAGAAAATGCTGCTGATTACGAAGGTTTTATTGATGGTGGCCGTACCATGGAACAATTTTGTCAGTCGGAAATAGAACCGATGTTCAAAGATTGTGATCATTTAGCAATTATTGCTTTAACCAAAGCTATAGGTATTTATTTATTAGAATTCTAAATATATTTAAGGAATAAATTGTTCCCTTCGCTTACGCCAAGCACGTATGAATAAATCAGGCTAAAGATTTGGTCTTTTTTTCATAAACTTTAGCCGAGAGTTCATCTTTTGCGTCTGCAGGTTTCATAAATGGATAAGTGGGATTCTCTATTTTAATTGCTTAGGCGCTAACATTTTTGGAAGCCAATTTAACTTTATAGTAGGCAAAAAATGTCGAAATCAGTTAGGATATTTTTCACAAATAGAAAATTGTAAGGTGACTATGGATTCAGTGAAGCCGTGAACACAAAATAAGTAGATTACAGGAGTATCAATTCGTATAGAATATATGGATCGAACGGCAGCAGTACATCACGGCTGGTTTTATGATTTTATTGTCGATAAGAAGCTACCAAGGCATTTTTTTCTCTATCGCCCGGGTCATTATGATATTATTTACAAGGCTTAACGGCTTTTTTTGTTTGTTTTGATCAATTTTCTTCTGATTCCAATTTATTGCATTTATTTGAAGTTTAAAAATTCGTTAGAAATTGTCTATTATGAAATGTAAAGGTTATAATAGTACGAGAAAGGAGATCGAATTAAGAGTTTCTTAAAGTTGGCGGTGCGAACCTCTTTTAGGAAACCTTTCATTTGCACCGAAATGGTTGTAAATAATCATGGACTAGTCATGATATCGTAGCAATAGTCTATTGAATGGAAAAAAAGAAATAGTTGTGGAAATTCACTTAGAAGATTGTTTCTAACAAAAATCGCTACAGTGAAGGATTGCTGCTGAGATTAATTAGATCAAATAGAATCCAAAATGCCCATTTTACCTTGCTCGAATTTTTTTTTTGACGGTTGAGTGTGAGAGAATTTTGTACAATTTAGTGTACTTCAGAACCTCCAGATTATTCATCATTGGTTTTTGGAAACTCCGGATGATGTTAATTATAATTGTATTGTCTTTCAGTTATTGACAATCTAACTAGCTCTTCTTGGGTGTAATTTTTTAATGGCATAAATAGTCTCATAAGCTCACTATGCACACGTATCGAACGATGTAAGGCTAGAAAATGCATTATAAAGCTCGTAGGAAATTAGGATCATTTCTATATCCATGAATTTAATAAATATCAAGTTTTTGTTCATTTGTATGAAGTCCATGTTATCATATATATATATAAAACGTTATCCAGAGATTTTTTTCACATTTAATCATCCTATTTTTACGGGACTCTGCAACATTTGTTATAATATTGTTCGTTGATTTAAAAAAAAAAAAGATTAATTAAAATTCGTTTGAACCAATTTATAAAAGTCTTCGCAATAGTCGTAAGTTTTGGACTCATTCAGATGTGACAGAAGTATGGCAGGTTTGTTTCGAAATAGTGGTTGTCGATAGGGCGGTGCTTCTAGGCGATGTCTCGTACACAGTAACTGAAAGCAGTGTTCTCTTTGCTTTTTCTTTTAATTTCTTAAAAATTTTCTGTAAACGAATTTTAGATCTAGTGGCGATCTTTTTAGTCATTTTTCATTTTTATTTTTATCATTTTTATCATTTTATCATTTTTATCATTTTATCATTTTTATCATATTTTTATCATTTTTAGTCATTTAGTCAGGAACATTAACACATTTGATACACTCAGGAAATAGCTAACCTATTAATTAGGCCATGACGCATCATTTCGACGTCATCCCACCCAAGTCGTTGTTTCTGCGTTAGTGACATCTACAAATAGAAAAGAGCTGAATCATTATTGAAGTGTACTGTATATGCATAGTATTTATTTACTCATTTATTTATTTGTTTCATTTATTTATGTGAAGTATAAGTGTGCGGAGAATGTGCCACTATTGACTTTTGTGAGCTAATATGAGCAAACAGGTAAGTAAATGCAATAAATCAATAAATAATTTCCTACTTGAAATTTCCTGTTTGAAAGTTTTTTTTGAAAATTCCTATTTCAAAACTTCATTACATCCTTACATCATTGAATCTTTTTGTTCTTCCTACAGAAATATTGTACGAAAGCAAACACTGTTGGTATTGATAATAAGTTCGACTAACAGAGATTACCTACCTCATTGTTAGCATCATCATCCTGTCCAGCACTGCTTCGGGATTTAGAAGGTATCAGCGTCGGGAAATCACTTGATTTTTAAATTACATTACTTTATTGTTATTAGTTGTTAAGTTGTTGTTGGAATGTTCATGAATTTCCAACTGATATCCTGAAAATTTCCCACAAACCTTACTGGCTGCGATCCCGTACTGTCCTTCGATATTGAATTGGTGGTAACAGCAGCAGATTCCTTTTTTTTCTTTCCATTTTCATAGATTTTTCCGTCCGTAAGAGAAGCGGATGATTCAACGATCGATTCTGGTGAACGAGGTTTCGGATGGAATCGCTTTTGAGCACTCTGCAACTTCACAATATTTTGGAATAAATAATGAAACTACTGTGATTTACATTGTCAGCATAGATTGAACCGCTTAATCGTTAAATCATCTTTTCACGGTTGAATTTAATATTGATCAAAATATCAAACTATTTAAATGCTAAGCTAAGCTACTCTACCAATGGATTTAATAGTATGATTTCAACAACCAAAACTTTCTTCCTCATTTCTGGCTACGATCATGCTGCTATTAAATGCTTCTGGAAAGTTCATATTGTTACCGGTAACTTCTTACCAGTAAAAATACACTACAAATAAAAAATGAAGTTGAAAATCTTTGATAAAAAATTAATTATTTGAAATAAATAGCCTAAATAACTGAAAATGTATCATCTGAAAGAAATGTCAAAAATTGTTGAAAATTGGATAGTATCATTGATTTGCCCTTATTAAAAAGATCCATCCCAATGCTTTGCTACGATATAATACAATTATATTTAGTGACTAACTGAAACAATTATTTTCTCAATTTTATACTCAAAATTATCTTTATTTATTTAGTAAGTTTTCAAACTTTCCATTCAACGGGTTTTTCATCAAAATCTACTCGTTACAATTTATTGAAATTAAAATCATTTCAAAGATAGGAAATAGTGACTGAGAGAGAAAGGAAGAGAAAAAAAGAAAAAGTGAATTATTTTTAACCTTATAATCAAGAATATTTCTAGTGAACATTACAGTAGCAATAATACCCATTAATGTAAGCATTACAATGTATACGATTCGAAATACTTTATGTAAGATTGACACTTCTTCAAGATTATTTTGTACAGCCACAGGGATTGTCTCCTAAAATTTATGCCATTAATGTTAATTAATTAATTAAAGCGCTTATTATTTCTATGATAAAATTTGATAAATATAATAGGCTTAAAATTAATTGCAATTTTCAAATATTACAAGCTTATTTTCCTTTTATTTCATTAATTCAATGAATATTAAGGTAATATAGTGATGTATAAATTATACCTTAACAGTAGTCATAATACGATTATCCTTTGACTGCGCCATTAATGCCATATTAAGACTAATAAATAGAGCATAAATTTCCCGGGACATACCAACCGCTTCGTTCAATTTGAATGAAATGCTTAGAAAACTAATAAATTTATAAATTCTTTTTTAGAATGTTTTTTTAATGGAATATATTTAAAGGTATTTATTTGATTATTTGCATATTTTAGTTTTTGTCAATTTAGACTTTCTTACATTACTTTCTTACGAAACTTTATGATTTTAACTATTTAAATAAGTAAATTTCATTTTGATTGTTTTTTAATATTTATGTGATTTTAATTTACGAATATATTTAATTTGTTTATTTGCACGATAAGAAAAGAATAGAAACAAGAAAAATTATTAACTTTTTCAAATTCATTAATGGTAATTAAAAATAGTAAAAGAATTGCGTGTGTTTATGCGTGTGTGTGTACGTGTGTGAAAGTAGGAAAAATTGAAGAAATGAATTAAATTATGAGATTAAAAATTAGGTCATTCAACAATTTACGATTAAGAAAATATTAATTCGGGTGGACAAATCATTAGGTCATGATCATTTGTTAATAACCCTAATTTTACTATATCGTCTGATATTTACTGGATCGTGGAATATCTTCTCTTTCTTCTTTAATCATTTTTCCATAAATAAGAATGATTCTTCATTTGGTTAACAAAACTAAACATAATCCGAGATATTTTCATCCAATAATTTAGGATTAATCGGGAAATAAATTTAGGATAGTTATTAAACCTATCTTTAAAATAATCAAGCAAGGCAAATTGCTATTATCATTGGTAATTGGCAAATGGATAGTATGATATACTTTGATAGTATGATAAATTTGATAATATGATAATTTTAATAATATAATAATTATTATATGATGTAAAGTTCTCTTTCGTTTACACATTTGAAGATACATTCGGCATTTAGTTATGATAAGTGAAAAATTTGCAATAAAATCAAGTAAATGAAATGATAGAACGATGAAGCATTCAGCAATAATGCTTTTCGATTAACAAAGCCTTGTGAAGTAAATTTGCATAAAGTAAATTTGAATAAAGTGAATTTGCCGGAAACATTAAAAACAAATTTTATAGGTGTAGAAAGAATGGATGAAATCATGGAAGTTATTAAGAGTTCGAAAGATAAAGAGATTAATTAAAAGAAAAAACTTTCTCAAGAAATATATAAGTAGTAGAAGAAGGAATTGTAATAAAATGATAACATTATTAAGTTATCGAAAATCGTTATGCTAATTTATATTTGAATATATTCTTTTAAAAATATTTTTTTAGATGTCATTTTTCAGAAGTAATAATTCCGGCAAGAGAAAACGGAAAAAAGAAACGACAAAGAAAGGAAAGAAATTAAAAAATCATTGCATTGGAAATTGATGGTGCAAATGATATAATCATATTGATATAAAATAAGTTAAAAAATGAAACTTCTGCGATATATCTTTCGTTCATTATTGGGTATCACTTTTGGAATGATCATTCTCCTAACATCATTATTTGGCAATTCAATAATTACACTTATCTTACCGGTAATTTACCTTAATTTTCATCAGCAATGGCGTTTATTTATTGATCGAGCAATTAGTTTCTGGCTTATTGTTCCTGTTGTAAGTTTCTTTCAAATCAATTTCTTTTTCGTTTTATATTTAAATTTAATTACAAATATTAATTGTTTTTTATTGCTAATCATTTCATAAAATTTTTTTTGCTTTCGAATATTTAGAAGAAAATTTTTTTTACTTAAAAATGTATTTTACGATGAAATGATTAATATTCATTCTTTAAACAATTTATCATTCAAATATGATAAAAAATTGTAATGAATAATTAACACTGATAGATGAAACGAAATGAAATTTAATAAATAATAAGTTATTCTATTCAGTTTAATCTAAATGACTGTATAATTATCGATATGATAAGATAATTTTATATATTAAATATATATAATTTTATGTATTAAATGTATATTATATATTAAACCGAAGTTTGAACTAAATGTAATTGTTATTTGAATTTCTTCAAAAAGTATTCATCAATTGCTGAGAAACTTACAATATTTAGAATTTGTGCTAACTATTATTATTTCTTTATTTGTTTTATTTACAGCAATAAGATTGAGAATTATAATTTGAATAATTTATAGTAGAAACTTTTATAAGAAATACTTGTGCTCTTTCATTTCAGACCTTTTTGGAATATATATTTGGTATAAAAGTTAAGATAACAGGTGACATGATTGATTATGATCGTCCAGCAATGATAATAATGAATCATCGAACAAGACTTGATTGGATGTATTTTTGGATGGCATTATTTAAGATAAACCCGTGGCTATTGATAAGCTCAAAAATTGCTTTAAAAGCTGAACTTCGCCGTATACCAGTAGCAGGCCTTTCTTTCTAATATTCTAGAGTTTCCCATAAAATCATTTCAAATATTTGATCGAAAATTTTATGGAAATTTTTTTAACTTAAAAACTTTATAATAGCAATACTGCATTTAATAGTGTATTAAATTTAAATTAATTTGAATTAATTGAAAAATGAAATAAATAGTAGTTGATTTAATATTGAAATATGATTGTTTGATTTATTGAAGGTTTTGGAATGGAAGCAAATCAGTTCATTTTCTTGGAACGTAAGATAAAAACGGATAAGGAACGGATTTCGGAAGCAATCCATTACTTTGCATCTGTTGGAAACAATTATCAGGTTTATCCTGCTAAATTACCAATTCTATTTCGTTGCTTGCAGTGTGGACTTATTATCCGTTATCAGTACAGCGATCACTAAAGTATTTGATGTTGAAGTTATCGATGGGAACAGTTAAACACTTGAAAGAAATAATTCCAACGAAAAAAATACATTAACTGATGTGAATATTTGATAAAATAAATTTCCATACTCCTAAAAAGTTGTGGAAAAAATCTCTGCCATAAACTTATACTAAATTTATCGTATCAAATACCTTTTGAAAATGTATTACCAATCAAATTAGGTGTAGTTTTCTTTTTCTCCAAATTAAAAAAACTCATTCCAATGTTATTAATATCAAATGTATTTAAGAAATTGAAGAAGATTGGTCAAAATTTGAGTGCACTTACATTCCATCTTAATTAATATATCATCGCATAAATTTATGCAACTGCTCCAAAATTTGAGGAAAAAATTTTTCTAAAAAAGTTCTCAACATTTTTTAACGATTTCAAACCTAATTAATGATAATTAATCATTCATTTTTTTTCTCATTATTGTTTTTAGATATTGTTATTTCCTGAAGGAACGGATAAAACGCCCAATACAACGATGAAAAGTAATGTGTATGCAGAAAAGAATGGTTTCAAACAATTGAACAACCTAATCTATCCTCGTTCAGGCGGATTTATTCATTTTATTAATGAGATGAGACGACGTTTGTTTATAAAATTATTCATTGTATTAAATTATCAGTGATTAAAGTAGGATTATAAAAGATAGATAAAAATTCCATTTCTATTCATAATGATAGCATTTATGATTTAGATAATTACATTGAATGCATCTACGATGTTACTATTGCTTATCCGGTAAATATTGTTCAATCTGAAATTAGTCTAATAATCGGTCATATACCACAAAAAGTGTTATTTCATGTTGAACGAATCGATCTATCATGTATACCACTTGAAGATCATGATATTGCTCAATGGATTAATGAGTTCTTACTTTTTTCCCTTTAATTTTAATTTAAAGTTCCCAAATTGAACATATTGATAGAATGAAAATTATTAGATACGGTATATTAGAAGCACTGGTAAATCAAAAAAGAAATAAATAGCGGGAATAAACAAAAGAAAATATTAGTATTTAGATAGAAGGGAAGAATAACTCTATTGGTAAAATTCAAATTAGATATAAAAGGAAGCTAAAAAGAAAATTTCAGCAATCCTCTGAAATGCTTTCAAATTTTTAAATTCTTTCCAAAACGATGCAATTTCTAGATTATGGATTGCGAAGGACGAGAAATTGGATTCATTCTATTCCCAGAAACCACCACGAATAGATTTTCCAAATGACAAGAATAAATTTGTATGGGAGGTAGGTGATTAAGACATTCATGACTGGAGGATTAAAATGATGACGAAGATAGTAAATGATGCACTATTTCGAGGAAGGAATACATAAAGACTGTTATTTCAGGTTGATAATTTACTACAGAAAATTGTCAAGCTGTTTGTATTCTGTTTGTGGTTATCAGTGACTGCTTTTTGGTTCTATTACCTAATATTTTCACGATTTGTTCAGGTAATCTGTTAAACTCCTTTGCTAACATAATTGATCTTGCTCACGTCAAATGATTCAATCGCAGTTATGCTTCATTCACATAAGTTGCTGAGATTAAACAAGGTCAGAAAATGACTAGTGAATTTAGGTGCTTTTCGCGTATTTCATTATTGCATATGCTTATATAAATGGTAAGTATGGCGGTATCCAACGAATGGTATATATCAAATGGTGGCATTCAATGAAAGCAGAAACGCTTCACCGGTGAAATTCTATATTAATTTTAGTTTTACCAATTTCAAACAATACTGTAGAAAACACTATTAACGATTTTTACACTACATCAATTTTAAATAGTGCTGCTGTAATATGTGTAACAATATTTGCGGAACTCTCATTTACGTCGTACTTTATCGTACTTTATTTTTACACAAGATTCTTTCCTAAAAAGAGAAATCACGATTTTTTTCGGGACTTCCATTTTATTAACATAAGATTAAAACAACGAAATTATAGGGAGTAAATTTGAAGTAGAAGAATAATAGTAATCTCAAAGCATATTAAGAGCAGTGTACAAAATTTATATTTTCGAAAATCCTCTCATTCCTTTCTCCAGAAAAACAAACATGATACGGAATTGTCAGGAGAAAGAAACAGCAGGGAAGAATATATAAATCTATTGCCTGAATTCATAAGATTATACAAATTGAATTCTTAATTTCACATTAACAATTAAAACGTTAACTTAAACAAAAAAATCATTGCTTCATAGTTTCCTCTTCACCTTCTTCTGTTTCACCAGCACGTTGCTCACGTGTTTTCGAAGTATTCAAACGCCAAATCTAAAATTTTTGAAGAAACTTTTGTTTAATTTTGGTTCATAATGATATAAATATTATTCGAACAGAAACATCTGCCAAACGTTCATCATACGTAAAACTAAATGAACTGACAAATTTGACAACCTGTATATAAGATTCGGCTAGCGTGATCATCTGCGGTAATATTTCTTTCACGTGCAAATCTTCCAGTTCAAACCATTTCTGAGTACCCTTAACACAGCACATATGACTGATGGTAATTTGATGTAGTGATTCTTTTCGATTAAAATATGGAGGAAAAATTGCCTTTCACTCATGAACTGAATATAAGTGATAAAAAAACGAACATTGTGGAGGATTTGGATACGATAGGAGCCAGATGATGGTGGGCCATCATGAACAATATTTGAAACGAGATCATAGGTTGTATATTTATGCAAAGGACGCATTTCTTCCGACAAACAATCGTATAAGTCAACATTGCTGAAATAGACATATTTTTATCACAAACGCTCATTTCTCCAGACATCTTTGAAATTACAAAGTTATCAGGGAAAGCGTTCTATGTCCCAAGTGAACTATTCGGCTCATCGAGAACTATTAGATGCCTGGAATCTGGATCAGTCTTTGGTTACTAAATGAATCAATGAATGAATTAATCACTCTATTTTGTATAACGAAAAATTCTTTATTCATTACCTTATAGGAAAATTGACAATTGTAGGATTTTTTTCGACAAACCATTGATTCTTATGAAATCTTTTGTAAGTTATAATTAAATAAGGTGGCAAACGGACCAGTTGAAAACGCTTCATGAAATTCTCACTGTATGTTTTATATTCCTGGAACAGCAAATATGCTGAAATGTTCAAGCGCAGGAATTTTAGTGCATTTAGTAATAAGATGTTTTCACAATTAAGCTAGTAATGTAGAAAAAAATTTGAAGGGAGGAAAAGACAATAACCTTTTCAGTGGCTCCATTAAATTTAGTCAAGAGCACGGAAAGTGGCACTTGTGGTATAATATTCTGCAGCAACTCGTCACGATATAAGGGGGCAGCTGGTAAATCCAACGTAAGATAAAGAAATGGAATTTCAAGTTTCTTCTCTGAAAGAAGGAAGTCCATTAATGAATTCCAATTTTGCACGAAAATAACAAAATGGTGATGAAATATTAAACAGGATCTGTGAAAAGCACCTTTATATTCTTCAGTCTCTAGCAAACTTTTTCGAGCTTCCTCGGTTGTTTCCACCGGTATTACTTTACGTGTAAATTCATGCAGTCGACCCCGAAATATCTTGTAGATAATTGATGACGATGTGTTACGGGTACCATTCAATGCTATATGAAGGGTATTCAGCAAAAAATTCAAGAACTCGGCCGCATCACCTACAATTTATCAAGTAGGAAAATATGGTCGAATTACGTTCATTCCAAAAATTTTTCTCTTTCTAGGACTACTTGAATCGTTCATGCTTTTATGCATATAATCAATTTTTAGAACCAATGAAGAGAACCTTGTTTGGTAATTTGAAATTTTTTGTTGCTACATAATACGCTGGCTTGCAACATTTCATGAGGTGAAACATGCGCTTTAAAAGCCTTCGGATTCCATAACTTTCTAATTAATTCACCAAAACGCTTCGGCAACAGTGTTAACTTATCGCCAGGTGGCCTTTTTATATTCATGTAATTTTCTTCACGTAGAAAGTAGTCGCGAAGAGGTGGAACATGAGAAAGTGCCTGAAACATAATTTTTTTTCAGGGTGACAAAATACTCCGAATTGGTGAATAAATAAATATTTCAAATGATTTAATACTATTTAAATTGCTGCAATACAGCAGAATTGCATATATGGAGCAACTTACAACACAGTGAGATATTACCATCAAGTATTAGGGACAAGGGAATATCAAATGCAAGCGAATGCTAATTACTAATGTGTTTAATTAGATTGAATAAAAACTTCAAAATGAAGACTTACATGCAGCACCACATTTTCATAGTCATTAGCCTTGATATTGTTCAGACCTACAACACCTGGGTGATAAGTTGTACCATCAAAAGCCCGAGCCATCTTTCCCATATTATCGATTTTCATGATGTATTTTGTCGTGTAAGTGGGTTTCAATACATACTAAAGAAAACTCATACGTTCTTCTTTTTTCAAGGTTTAAAAACAATTGAAATAGATTTTTTTCTCTTTCATAAGAAAGATCTTTTTTTTACCAGCTATTATAAAACAACCTTGATATCATCCAACGATGGATCAATGATTTCATAATTATCTGGCAAACAGTAAAACTTTAAAGTGCTTAAATTCAGAAAAACTCGATGGTTGGTATCCAGTGAATGGGTGTATGCATGAGTACTGGTGCCTCGGCCCTGAAAATCAGCTAGACATTAAAAGTATGGTCTAATAGGAATTTTTCTGACTATAACATCATTTGTCAAACGGTGGCAGCAAATCCTCTATACTTTAAAATTCACCTGGAAATATTTCCCGCAAACCATACAAGCATAAACATTGATGTGTGACAATGAAACGGAACACAGCTTTTCAAAATCAAAATCTAACGCGCATCTGCAAAAAAAAAATTTTGAGTTAGCCAAAAAAGAAACAAGAACTTTCTGCTGCAAAATTTAAGCTATAACGGAAAAAAGGATGAATTTGAAAAGCAAACCTATCAATAGTATCTAAGTAAGGACACTGCCGACTTGGCTTTTCAATTTGGGCTTTTTTTAACGACCAAACCGCATCATTATCAGTATCAAGCAGCTCTGGATGCTCTTGTTCTTCTTTCAACAGCCTGGCAATTTCCCGTTCTCTTGCTGTTGGCTCTTTTTTAATAGCATCTGTGTTATTTTGTTCGAAATTTATATCATTCAGCTCAATCTCTGATCCTGTTCTTGAAAATGTCCCTGTAAATTTTTTGCATAAAATATGTACTTAATACATATTCAGTAATTTAAAATATACTTTAAAAAACCATTGAATACAATTAAAAAATGTTAGTTGAAAAATGATAACAAAAGAAGAGCATTTAAAATACCGTTAAGAATTTCACTGGTATCACTTCTTTTTTCTTTTTCTGCGGGAGAACGACGACGTTTCTCGCTTTTCGAATGCTATAAACAGCAACCATTATTTACATCAAAAATCGGAACATCTATTTCAGTTTTCCTATTTAAAATAATTAGGCGCCTGAAATTTCCGATCAGTCTGAATATGATTTAGTACACATAGAGAGAAAGTAATGAGAACTAGCTCAACCTTATCAAAAATTTAAAACTTAAAAAACCAACTGCATTTCAAAGCTACCCATGATTATGGATAAGTGGTTATTTAACAGATATGCAACTGTAATATAATAAAGATAATATAGATGCCTTTTTTGATGACTTAGTGTCCTTATGACTTGAATGCCTGCGTTTTGACCGTATTCTCGAATCATCTCGACTTGTATCACTGCCAGAATCTGTTGATCGTGACCGCTTACGCTTTCTGTCCCTAGCATTACTGCTAGAATCTTCCTTCCGACTCTTTCTTGAAAACTCATTTGACAATTTGTCTGAAAGTATCAATATAACGTCTAATATAACGTCTAATCTAATGTATACAAAATGTTTTCTATTGAGATATCGCTCAAATTTTGATAAATCACGAAACAAATATAAAACTAAGAATGATGAAAGCTCAAAAAGCACCAGCTTTAGTTGTTTCACGCTTCTCACTGCCATTCTCAGCTTCCACCAATTCGCCTTCTTCATTACTTGTAGAAACACCCTGAAGAGATGCCAAGGTCAGGAATTTTTCTTCTACTTGACAATAAAACTTAATTTAATCGATATTAGCAATATATAGTCTTACAGGCATTTCTTTTGTAATTTCAACATTTTGTTCCCCATCCCAATGATTTCCACTGCGTTCACTCTGAAAATTAAGCAGAAAGTTATATTAAAGGATAAAATATTTTTTTCCTCTTTCAGAAAAATATATTTTCTCAATTTAGCTGCTTTTGATCAATATGAGATCCCGATGCTACAAGTTTCATTTCTAATTTAATATGCTATTAAAAATACTTGGAAGAGCGAGAAAATGTATTTAATTTTGCTCCTTGATTACATAAACAAAAAGAATACCAAGCAGAAAAGTTCAGAAAACAGCAACAGTTAAAATTATAGACAATACATAATACAGAATAACAACAGCCAATAACAATAGCAACTTATAAAAAAGGACAGAAAAGAGGAGCAACGCTTGATGTGTCTAATGTGCGCACCAAACAACCAAACATAAAGTAAATGAATTTGAATAATCGTACTATTTAATATTTTAAATAACTATTGATTAATATATTTAAAATATTTAATCAATAACTATTGATTAAATATTTCAAATAACTATTGATTAGTATTAATTGATTAAATATTTAATGGACAAATATTCAAATAGAGCAAATAAAGTACCTTATTTTCGTTACTTTCATCTGCTCGTTTTCTATTCCTTGTTGTAACCATTGTAATAATATATTCTAAAAATTATCTACTTACGCATATATTAAAGATCGCAATAATTTTCGCCAAAGTTGAAATCGAAGTTGAATTGTTCAATTCCATCTTAATCTTATCTTGGACACTTACATCTAGACCGGGTAATCAACCGGGAAAACAACCCTACCCTCTTCCCCCCCCCCTCTCCACATCGAACAGCACCAACGCCCAACCTCCGATTGGATAAAGCCAATGAGCTTCTTTTTTTAACAGAAAAACCAAACGTAAACAAGCTTGTAGGCCACTATGAAATTGCTTAGTCCAAGGCCACTGAGATTATTGCTCCCGCTGGCTGCTGCCAGATGCTGCTATCAATCTTTTAGTCGGTAGTCGATATGAACGTGATTTTAATAATTTTTGGATAACACTGATTACTAATAGCATAATAGCAATAAGGTCCGGAAAATATTTCAAGTTTGAGCGACAGAATATTGGAATCTTAAATACAGTCTGCGAATACCAAGAATAATTCTAACAAAATGATGGTTGGTTAACAATCAGCAATTTATTTATGCATATTTTTGAATTCCTTTATAATGAGCTTTTCTTCTATTCAGTCATGACACTGCTCTCTCTTCTTGATGATTAATTAATACGATAGCAAGTTTTAATTACCCTGTGATTTCATCAACGTGCTCATAGAAACTCTCTCAGTAATTCATTCACTGCTTGCCGCTCTTATTTTCATTTTTAGTCTCTCTTAAGTTTTTGGTTCTCACTTTCAGTTTCTCATAAGGTCAAAAAATTCAGAAGTTGTAATTTCTGTGCTACTGCTTTGATATGATTCATTCACTAATTGTTCGTTTTGTTACCAGTCCATTCAGATCTTTCGGCTGCGAGTTATGTTCTATCATATTTCGCTGCTCTTTCAATCACTGTGACATAATTTCTCAAAGAAGATATATTTTATTCGGTGAGCAAAAGTTTGCATATTGGTAGATAAAAAAACAAAGCTGACAATTAATTGATTCATTTCTTCAGAATTTAGATGTAGAAATTACATTACAAAGAAAAATAGAATGAAAATTAAAATGTTTACGGTCGTTAGACTATCACTTAAATAGATGAGTTGTAATGCATTCTGAAATTGAGATAAGAATGAAGTATAAAATTTGTAGTTGCTACAGACATTCAAAAATAGATTCTGTTGATGTTACATTAATTAATCCTCTGAATTCTATAGGATCACTTTGGCCGGACTTTTTTCAGATGCTGAAGGCATTGTAAATCAAATAAGATTGTATATAAGTGTTGTGATAAAGGCTCTCACTGTTGGCAGCTAGACCCTTCAAAATTAACAAATTATCTTATAAGTAGACTAGATCATTTGGCTCTAATTGGTCTGTTGTAGCTGCAAAGTTATAGGTATAACGAAATTTGTCTAAGAATGAATATTGAATGGTATATTTCAAGTGCGTTGGAAGTATTAACCTCAGCAATTGTATGCTTGAACTCTTCGCTTTTTCACTGGGCTTCGGGAAGATAGGGTCGAGCAGCAATCATGTACATTTCATTCGGTAACTACAAATAGTCAATTTTTTTTCCCTTTTAATTCATATTCCTATTTCTGATTTGTATTCGAATATGCGGGAAAACTTAAGTTTTATATGACAGTGTCATTTAAAGAGAATGTAGGTGTTGATGTAGGACTCACGCTACACAAATAATTGGCAAAATGTCGGCGAGTCTCGGGTCGCATATGTTCGAAATGTACACAGCTGAAGAGCCGAATAGCTTTGGCGAACGAAGTGGATTGAACATCTTGCATATAATTATCATAAATTTCGTAAGTTTGTTCTTGGAATTGTATCCAACGCATTACCACTTGGAAACGCTGACAAGCAGCATCTTCATACTCTCGCTGAGTAAAACGTAGACGTTGAGCGTCACGTGTAAGCAAGCAGTACAGCTCATTGCTTGTCATTAGCTAAAATTTTCCACTCTTGGAATACTTCAACAGAAAACTACTCAAAACTCCACTACCAATTCAGATTGTCACATCATCATCATTCGTAACGGCCAATTAAAACCCTTTAACAATTACAGAAGGGATTAAAATATGAGTACTAGTCAAAAATATATGTTTTTTTTATTTTTCTTTCTTCTCAAAAACATTCCAATTTTTAAGATTTTTTATAAAGTTTATAAAGTTTTTTTTTTAGCAAAGCGATTTTGAAATAGTTGAAATTCATGCTAAAATATTTCATAAAAAATTTTAGTATTTCGATGTTTGTTTGTATTAATTAGAGTTTGATTTCATCTAATTTGGTTGATTTTTTGTTTTGATCATTTTAGTTCTTAATCTTTGATTATGAGAAAAGTTCGGCATGAATTTGAAGTAATTTGAACAATGAAAACTAAAAAAGACAAACTACCAAAACAAGTCATGTCTAAAACTTACTGCCAATGTGCTTCGTTCATTCTTGATTGCCTCTTCGATGTATGGCGGAAGATAATGTGCCATATTTTCACAAACGATTTGCTGGGTGTCGTATGTTACACACCGCATCATTTGCTCATCCTGGCAAATTTAAAACGAAACATTAATCGTCCCTATGATCAGTTATGATCAAGTATTAGTCAATTCTGTGGTATGATCAAGTGTCAGTCATTGCGTACTGATCGTCGCTGTAGTCAATTATGACTATGATTGTCGCTATAGTTAGTTGATCAAATATATCGACCATCTCTATAAAAGCTATAAGTGAACAGATTTTTCAAAGTAAACCATTACATGGAAAATAGCTTTGTATGCATCCAATACGGTTTCCGCTTTCTTCGACCGTTGGCGTACGAATGATTCCACCAGACGACTTAGCTGTGCAATACGAAAGAACATCGCACACTAAAAATGAAAAACACAGCTGTCAATGCAAATATTATCCGTTTTAAAGACTTTCTTTTATAGACACATTTAATTTAAACTCTCTTCCCAAATTCGTATTTGCGGTTTTTAAATTATTGTTTGAAAAAATAATACAACATATTACAACCTGAACCATATCCTGCATTGCTGCAGAATCAAGTTGAAGTGATCCGGTACGCATAAATTGAATTGTTGCTTTGATAGTATGCCAATGAAATGGTAAGGCTAAATTATACGATTGCCTTTTTTAAATTTGCAGTCATTCAAATTAGAATTTCATTATAAGCTAATAAATAATGATAGCATTATGTAAAACCGTTTACATTGACTAAGGAAGAAGTATGTAAAGCAAAACTTGAAAAGCGGAAATGAGACGTACGTGATATAAATGAGCATTTTCTTATTTCAACAATATTTCAAAACGTAAGTTCAACAATGTGAAATATTAGAATTAGCGCTAATTTCAGCATTACTGCTCATTTAAAAGTAATACAATAACTTGATTCTTTGAAAATACAACAGAAGGATATTACAAAAGATGAAAAAATTTTTCCATCTTTTTTCCCTATTTTACTTTCATCCGCCTTAATTTTCAATTTTAATTTAGTTTTTCAATTTTAGTAATTTCATTCAATTGTTTTTAATTTTATTGTTAATAACAATAGTTTGATTAATACCATATGAACGTATACTTATAGCTTCTGTATTTTCATTATATTTCATTCACTCATTGTGCCAAATAACTGCTCGAAATATTCCACAAATTTTTTGTCTCAGTTTACTTCTCTTAGATACATATTGTAAATAAATAAATGACGAGAGAAATGCATATAACTAACCGGTACAATTTAGGATGGGTGATTGTACGCCGGTTTTGCTGACAAGTTCACGAATATAAAGCGAATGAGTACAAGCTAATGCTGTGTTAATGCTTTCCACTCGATTATTGCCCCTAGAAAATCCCTTTATCTATGCTGATTAATTTCGAATCAACAATAAGTCAGCTATCTGAATTTGATTTAACCTCAGTATAGATTAATGGTTGATTATACTTACTTATGAAACTGTACCGTCCCTCCGCTCCATTTGTTTTGCTCTTGCATTATTGCTGCTGGCTAAATAATAAAAATTATGATGATGTTAATAATACCAAATTGTTGTAATAATGCTATAATAATATACAAATTATCAAAGGATGGCATGGCAGGAAAGTTTTCTGTGAAATTTAAATTAAATTTTCAAAAATTTTAAGTTTTTGATACGAACTTTAGCTAAATGTGCTTGTATTCCATTGGTTGCAGTATCGTGGGCATATAATGTTACCGGATCGTTCGCACTGTTTGATATAAATCGTAAGCTTCCTCGAAGTGGTATCAACTTTGTTGTTATTGTTGTTGTTTCCTCCTAATAAATGGATAAATAGAATAAATGAATTGTTAAAATCTGCAAAAAAGAACGTCTCTTAAAATCTTAAAATATTTTTTCCCTCAAATTTAAATTTTTAGATTTTATTTATTATTGAAAATAAAAATTAGCAGAAATTAAGGAAAGAATGCGAAAAGTAATGATATATGGTATAGAAGTATACAAATAGAGATTAGATGGAAAATAATCGAAAACTATTTTACCATCATTGTATCAAACATATCACACAATTTGACTGCTCACTAAACGACCGTACGAATACAATGAGCTCACAGTGGCAATCAATTATATTTTATGCATATTTCGACTACTTTATTCATGAAGAACAAATGTTTCATTTTGCATAAGTAGAAAAAGAAATTCCGAATGTTATGAATGTGTTATAAGATTAAAATGAATTTAATCAATAACGCTAGGAAAAGTACTGGAATATCTCGGTCTTTTAAATAAAAGACAAAAGCGATGATTTGAGAAAAAATTAAGGGAGTTTAAATTAATAAGACACTGAAAAAGTGTTCGAAGTGAGGAGTTTCCCATAAAAGGCTTGCAAAAAAACAATTTTGTTAAAATGAAGTTATATGAGAATTAAAAGCTAAAATTGAAATTGAAATTAAGTAAGATTAAATGCAAAGGGTTAAATTTTCATTCATATATTTTTATGTAAAGAATTGAATAATAAAAACTGTTCTTTATATTTGACCACATTCTTTTCTACATTTTATAATTCATTTGAAAAATTCACTCCTGAACTTTCCATTTTCTTTGTAATTTCAAATTTTCCTTTTTCTTTGAGAAATTCCTTTTGTTTCTTTTGCTTCCTGTTGTTTTTTATTTCAACAGTAACAATTTAGTCTCAAACTTGTTGACCTTTTTGACCTTTAACGTTTTTTTGAACATTTTTCTACCCTTCTAAAATAGATTCAAATGTTTTTAAAACCTCCTTTCATCCTCTTTTGTGAATTACGTGAAATTCCCTCCATTCTTTATACGCGTGATCCCCATTAACGAGATATTACGTGAAACTTTATAGGAATCTCTCAATGGAATTGGGGGAAAGATGCAAATTGGGCGGTACTTAAAAAGTGAATGTAAAAGAAGAGAACGAGAGAAAGAAAGGAGAGAAAAGGAGAATGTAGTAAGGAAGTTGTGTTATTTACAATTATATTAAAACGCTACTGTTTGGATATTCCACGGCTGATTACACGATAAGATTGGCCTTTTAGTGGATGATATGTACTTTCTGGGCAGATTTTATACCCTTGCGGGTAAATACAATTTTTTCGATAGATATAGGGATCAAATGAATATAGGATCAGTATTTATCGTTCTTAGCTGATGTGTTATTTTGCGCTATGTCAGCGTTTTGAATTGCCGCTGTGGTTAATTTGTTCACATCATTACATGTACTCACTGAGTGGTACGCGTTAGTAAGATAATTTTGATTGGCTATAGTATATTAAGGATTGAATATTGTGCATAAATGTATCAGTAGATAGTGCTCTATTTTTTCCGTGTTAATAATGATATCATATGTTAAGTCACGGTATCTTTTGCACATGCACGTGTCCAATTATCCAGTATACCATGTTGTGTGAAAGAATATATGGTTATTGTTTTTTGTGATTCATACTGGTATCAATTAGAATCTATTCACTTAGTTTATTGGTTGGTTAAATGATTATTTGTTTGGTAAGTTGTTGTATTTGACAAAGCATAAATTCTTAGGAAGGGTAAAGGTCGAAGTTTGGCGCGCTTCAGTAATCTACTAGGACTTATTTACATTGTCAGGGCTGATCCACATTATGCGATCTAGTCCCGACGTTTATATTTTTTATATTTGTTTCCGCTTAGGATATAAGTGGTGCAATTGCGTAATGATCATGTAATGCATTTATTGGTAAATACATATTTCATTAAATATGCCTGCATTCCTCATTATACTATAACTTTTCGTGTTTGGATCACTGAAGTGAAATTTCGTCATAATGGATGTTTCATCGCTTCCTTCTTTCTCCGATTCTGTGGATTCTTCTGCTTTATCGGATTCATCTTCAAAAGCAACAACTCTTTCGAAAATGTATACATCACTAAAGAAAATGGTTGAAGAGGAATGCAACCTTGATGTATTCCTGTTGGAAGCCATGATTTGTTCGATTTGTTACACGGTTAGTCATATATATATATATATATATATTTAATATTCAAACTATGCGTATATCAAACTAAGCAGTAGGTGTAATATTCCGACCTGACTTATGGCCGGCCTTCGTAATCTGAGTAAAGTTAGAATACACCGGTAGGGTGATGCTTCATCTTAGCATTGTATTTTGTACATTGTCATTTTTATAAATAACTTTCTTGAAGGTATATGATGAGCCGAAGCAACTGGAATGTGGTCATTCATTTTGTACGACCTGTATCGATCGACTATGTAATGAAATGGAACAGGAATATACTTGTCCCTTATGTCGTGCACATTTTACTGTTCCACCTGTCGTCAATTATTCCTTAAAGAGTTAGCGCTCTTCATGAATTCTTTATTTTGTTTTGGCTCTCATGTCCAAGGCTTTTCAAAACGTAAGATAACTGTCTGATAAAGTTTTTTTTCTTTATAGCATACACCCAGTAATTGCTTATTTAAAATTTGCTTATTAAATACTTTTATCTTAAAAGAAGAAGGAAAAGAAGAAAGAAGTGAGCCAGGTGAGGTTTTAGTTACCACATGGCAGGATCGGACATAAAGCTTTAAGATAAGCTAGAAGAGCTAGCCATCTACAATTTATGACTGAAGAGTGAATTGATGATTTATAGCTTGCTAATTTTGTTAAAGTAAGAATGTTTTCCAGGTCTTATATCCAGGATAAAAGAAAAAGGTGCTATGGTTAAATGTTGTCATCAATGCTCCAAACCTACAAAACCAGAGGATCAATATTGCTGTGATGACTGCGATCACATTGATAGAATAGAGGTACTGATCCTCTCTGCTTAGAGAAGTAAATGCTCATTTTGTACAACAGCTTTTAGCGGTGGTAATAATTGTTTATTTAAAAGTCTTTTTTTTTATACTTGCGATAGTGGATGAACCTAGAACAGTGAAATTATTACCAAATAAAATAATGGGACTTATGATAGGTGAACTAATCAATATTTTGTGAACAAGAAAGTTGGAATTTGAAATATAAATGACACTTTTGATAATGTTATTTAAAAGAAATGTACAAAAAAATTCACATGAATTTGAACGGTAGATATGCTTTTTAAATATGACTCCACATCTTGATAACAGTGTCATAGGAATAGATCACAGTTATGATGAAGACAGATCGAAGACCGGAGAAAGGTATGTTAATATCTTTTTATTAATACATTGATATTACTAACTCTTTTAATTAAATTGTTCAGAACATTCGTTGTGGTTTGTGTGTAATAAATGGACATGCCAAGATGGGCCACAGTGTATCAAAATATGGCGAGTCAAGAGAACGAGTTAAAACAGCTCAACAGAAACTTCAAGAAATGATCAATGAGACTATGCAATTCATGGCAGAATGTAAAAAATTGACAACTGACCGTTTGGTTTGTGTGAATAATTTGTTTAAGGTTTGTTCGAATATAAATTGTAAACTGTAATGTTCCCCTCATTTTTTTTTATAAGTATTTGCTTAGATAAGGGAACATCGTAGGAAAATATAGCAGAAAATATGCAGTAATATGAAGTGTAATATGAATGAGAAAAATTAGTAAAAAACGGCTGTTCTTATAACATCCCTATTTCAGCTGCTGGATGTAGAGCACACACAGTTCAAAACGCTAGAAGCAGCATTAAGTACCGATGCGTTTATATCAAAAAAAGATATTGAGATGAGATTAGAGCATGCCCGACGATTACATGGAGTTTACATGCGGGTTTGTTGCTGAATGTTATTCAGTGTATCATAAAAACGTTTTATGTTGCAATTTTATTATATTAATGTAAATTACGTGAGTCTATCCTGGATTTATTAAAAAAACCAGGATTATTAAACACTTTAGTTTCTAAAATATTTTTAAAAATAATTTAGTTCATACGAAATACCATTTTCTTTTTCTAATAAAAAAAATAGTATAAGTTTAAAAAAATAGTATAAGTTTGAGTTGAGAGAGCTGGATAGTGATTAGCCTATCAGAGGGATAATTATTTGTTGTGATCATCAATAAATAGATGAATTTACATAAATTAGATTCTCTGATTATTATAAAGTAGACATTTTATGACAATAATGTTATAATAGGTTCGATAACAATCAATCCTTTTATTAGTGTGTTATTATTTCTACAGCCGATGATATTGATTATGAATAGAGATTTAGATCATCTCTTCCCACAAAATTCAGTTGAAAATTCTGTCTTCCGATAACATTAGTTCCAGCAGCTGGATGAGGTAAAAACGTGTTAGAGGTTTTTTTCATCAGCTAAAGAAATACTTTCGGGTTGTCAGTTGTCCAACGTCAGGCGATCCATTTCTGAGAGTCGAATCGTGAAGTGGATGAAATCAGATCACCGACACAAAATCGATCTACAGCAGTGTAGTCACTTACATATTATTGAATAACTGAAATATTATAGTTACATATTATTAAATAACTGTAATATTATACTTACATATTATTAATGTTTTAATTGAATGCTGAAATATTATAGAGTGCATTCGAATTTGCCGGATTCATGAATACTATGTTCAATGAAATTACAGTACTAACAGAAAGGACAGCCGTAGAACTCGCAGGTTATGCTATGTATGGCGATATATTGAACAAAAGAGAATTAATTGCACAATCGGCGCAGTAAGTATTTTATTGATTTCATAACCGAACAGAACTATAGTGCTAAATGAGTGTTGACTGATAACGTAATGCTTTATACTGAAAACATCAATTAGTTTTATGAGATGCATTCTGCTTATGTAACTCATGTTGCTTTGATTATTTTGTAGTTGTAAATTGCTTTGATTATTTTGCAATTACATTTATGTAAGACTATTTGTTTTTTTTTGGATTCTTGAATAATTGCAGAGATGGCAACCTTAAATTGTCCGAAAGTTTAAATCTTGCTTCCTCTTTTTATTTCTAAGTTTTAAAATGATGCTTCATAGGAATAAAGACAATAAATTTTTAGTGGAGATTTTAGAAAGTTAACAAAGATGTTTTGGAATACCTACAGCTGGAAGAACAAGATATCAGCATGTCATGAATAATATCGTACTTTTTTTCCTTTCTGACTGGAAATATAGTTATTAATTGATATATGTCGTAAATAGAATGAGATGTTTAATCTTGTTGGTTTTAATAATTATATTTTTGCCTAGTTCTATTTGGTCTTTTTGGTTAATAAGTATTAATTTCAGAGAACAAACACAATCATGGTTCGAATATCAACGAACGGGACGTATTAGTGCTTTATGCTCAGCTATAGCACGCCGAAATGCAGCTATAGCTCGACGTCACCTTATGACATGTAACCCTCAATCAGAATCAGAAATAATTGTCGATACTTTGCCACCGACATCATCAGCAGCACCTGTCACGCCTGTTTAGCCCGTATCTAGAAATGGAATTTTGCTCATTAACTAAACTGAAACCTCAACTATATCATAAGAAAAAATTGTGAATTATTGAATAATGCACACAGTACTTATTTACATAGGTGATCGAATTTTTTAATATTATTCAAAATGGTTTATCTATAATTTCTGGTGTTATATATAGTTGTCCATAATTTCATTACTTGAAGATTTCATTACTTATGGTATGTTTAATAAATTTTAATAAATCGTTTGATATTTATATTATTGAGAATGTACTGTTCTCATTGGCATGCCAATTTCCTATTTCCTAAGTGAATGTATAGTGGGACTTTTATGCCTATTTTAATCATTTCTCCTTTTCCAAGAATTTATACTGTAGCCATAGTCTCAAATGGTTAATTATTCTGGTCATTGAATATCTGATATTCTGAACATGAATATCTTCCTAAAAGGCAGAGCCAATTCAATCAGTAACCACCGAAGTTCACTGTATGGATTGCCTCATCTTAAAGGCTCTCTTGTAATCTTTTTCTTCTATGTTTATTCTCTAGAATTGTATATTTCCACTTTCTAACACTATTCTTGCATTTATTATTTGATACTCGATAAACTTATTGTGTAAACGTTAGGGAAACATGGCGAATAGAAAAGATGACTTAAGCATGGATTGCTGATGTTAAAAAGATAACTACTATTCCACAGTGTTTTCAAGAGCGTTTTATGTTACGACATTTTTTGAAACGGATAAGAAATGCTGCGGAAGTGAAATGCCATTGTCGGAAACTTACGAGTGAAGAAAACAATACGACATCAAGTAGTGAAGTTTGGGACGATCCATGGCAGGCTGCTATGCCGAAAACAGGTGTCGATTTTCATTTTGAGTTAATTATTCGGCGACCACAGCATTAATTTTATGCTGTGAACAGTAAGTATTTAATGGAGAATATCATTTGCTCCATCAATTGAAAGGTGTGATTATTTGATGTTATTTATAGCAACAGGCTGTTCTTTTCTTTTCAGTTGAATATTCTTCTAACCGTTAAATTCAGTTTCTTGTTGTTTCTCTCGAAGTTATCATTCACAGAATGTTATTTACATTATCTTTTTTTATAAATTACAATCTTTAGTTTTCTCTTCACATATGAAGTTTAGTATATTCTCACTTGGTTATAATTTGAATATACGAAGAACTATTTCAGAACATACGCGAAGCAAAGCGGTTGAGATATCAGTAGATTGGAAGTATGTACAAAGGCTCATGCCAAGGAAATTGATTCCTGATGTACCAAAACATGATACATATCCAACACCTAGTGGTTGGAGGCCACCAAAACGTATAATCTTTTTTCTTTTTTTTATTTTCGGGAAGAGTTTCAGAGAGCCAGTCTTGCTTAATTTGTTTCCAGAATTGTTATTTCATATTAAGCCATTCTTAGAGAATTTGCGTTTCTTTTTTTAGCTCGACCTGATTTAACATTTTATGTGGAACGAAATCGTGATCACTTGTTACCACTTTATTTGGAAACGAGAAGGGATCAGTTAGATCCAAAGACATTGGACTTTGAATATGTTGAGCTGGTACTAGTGAAAAAAATTCATGGCGATATATTTGTATGTTCTACTTTATTTTTTCAGTTCTTCAAACAATTTATAGTTGTGGCATAATATTAAGATATTAGGAGCGGTTCTGTTTAAGCTTATTACCACTGCGCGTTTTCTCCTATTTAACGCGTGGCCAACTTTGCAATATTCAAAACATCTCTTCTGTTATTATATGCTAGGTTCTGTTGGCCCGAGCTGAACCATATGGTCAGATTTGGAAGATTTTATTTTTTAGACAAGTTATTTATTAAATAGATTCCTTTATTCTGCAACTTTTCCAGTGAAATATTTTTGTGAATTTTCTGAAAAAATTATTTATTTCTTTCTATTAAGGAATGTGAAAAGAAGATACGAGAATATTTGGAAAAATATTTGCACCATCCAATCGCAACGCACGTTGATGAATTGAAAGGATTCATTCGAATAAAGGGTGCTGAACGTGCTCTCGTTGAGCAATGTTTGTATGATTTTGGTTTTTGAATATTACGACTTTTTTGGCATAATTGAACGTGTTATAGAATAAACATTGTTTTCAGCCGAGATTTCAGTACACGTGCAATTATTTTCTTAAGATGAAAAGTCAAATATTTCTCATCCGAATGATTTTCGACGTCCTAATGCAATCCATTCGTATACTTTCATCTTTTCGATATTAAAAACCGATATTACAAACATTTCATTCACCTAGATAGTTCTAAAAAAGTTAATCTAATGACATAGCTTTCGCTCTTCTTTCTGCTTACGACTTGATCAGTATTACATACAAAATACGTGATGAAAAGATACTTTCATTCTATAAATATTATCTGTAATACAGCTAACTTGTTTGTGTAAAATGATTTTATAGCAAGTCATTTTCGAACCGCAGTGCCGGAAACAATTCACTACTCTTTAAATATCGAACTAACCAGACAGACGTCTATAGTTTCATGGGAACCACAATTCAGGCCGACACGTAGTTTCTCTACCTAATTATAGTCATAGTAGTTAGATTATTGGTGTATTTCATTGATAGTATTTGATGTAGAAGTTATCATAACAATGCTCAACTAAATATGGGATAGTTTGGCTCGAATATATTGCTCGAATATATGAATATATTGTGATGAGAGAGAATAGAGCTTGGCTAATTGGTCGTACTACTTCTTAATAAAGATCAGCTAAACTGAAAAAAAGAGGAGAAAGATTCTAGATAATTTTCCTTGTTTGGGATGAGTAAGAAAGGGGATTGTTTCTTGGAAGATATTAAATGAATGGATATAAGTCTAAGAGTTGAAGTAGAATCAAATTAATACGAAAAATAGGATTGCAAATATTGGCAGCAAATTTTTGGTCAAGGAGAGATTGAGGTTAAAAGTTATGGTGATTCACGTTTGGCAAGCATTGCATGTTTCCCTTTTTGGGATGGTTACGAAAGCTTCGCTACTTTTCTTGAACATATTGAAGAAGCATAGGGTAACGTTTCAATGAGCTTTTTATTAGTTTATCATTGATAAAACTCACTGTGCAGATAGCTATTAAATTCATATCCTATTAGTTTACGCTTATAATCAATGTTCGTTAAGCCTACGCTGTCATGCATTTCATTTTTGCTACTATCATATATTGTATTAAATGCATCATAATCATGATTTTCTAGGCAAATTTTGTATTTGATTTGTGTGACTGTGAAAATTTTCAATGAGTGCCAACAAATGGTGGGCTGATGGTGATTTGCCACCTCCATCTATGCGACATCTATTTCGTCCTCTATCACAATTTTCACTGCAAAATGGTCAACCGGAAGAAAAGGATAGAATTTTAGAGGAACGTTTGACAAATTTAAACATAGATGAGAGTGAAAATCAAATGGAAAAATTAGCATCGTTGGAGGAACGAGCAGAAATGCTAAGGATGAATGATAGAAGTAAGCACACTTAAGTGTCTTTTCGGTTTTTTAATTTCTTTGTAATTTCTTCTTTTAACTTTTTTTGTAAATTTTAATAAGGGATTTATTTGGAGTAACTATGATTTATTAGCTTTTACTTTTTTACCTATTCCACTCTATCGTTTTCCCAAAGTACTTGAATCATGGAAAGAAGAAATGGAGTAAGACGAGAAAATTTTGATCAGTATCTTCGTTAATATTTTCAGCCTTTTTGTTTTTTTTTGCCGATCAGAATAAATGAGTTGTTTGATTTTTGTCGACTTACAAGATATATTTTTGTTTTAAGGTCAAGATGCACCTTCAGTGAGTGATATAGAACAACGACTGGCAAAGCTTCGCGGTGTACCAGTGGAGGATATCAGATATCCGAAGGTATGATAGCAATTCATCGGAATATCAATTTAAAGTTTCAGTCCAATTTGAGGACTTCCATCTTACATTATTGCTATTTTGTCAAATGAAGTTATGCAAAAGAGTCTCGCTTATTAATTATTCTAGACTTTCCTGTTGCAATGTTTTAGTCTATTTTTAGTCTGCAATTTTAAATGGAAATGAAGTTGAAGAAACGGCTGAAAAACTAATAAAACGAGCAAGAGATGAAGCCATGTTAGAAAAAAATTGGGATTGCCATGGAGAATCGGAAGAACATGATGTTGATCCGGAAGAATTTATTAAAATGTGTGAAAATGATGCCTCATTTCCATATGGTACATCTCTTTATAATTATGGATTTTATTTGTTGAAGTAAGAAATTCATTCCCGTAATTCTTTTGCAAAAGATATATTGTTTGTATTGTATGTGTAAATTACTTTGCAGGAGTATGATATTCTCGATTAAGTAACTAATTGATATTCTCCTGTTCCACATTAAAATTCGGTCCTCTTGAACTTTTTGCATCAGCGCAAAGATTGTTTTTACAGAGGAATTTAGTTTTATTTCTGCTTCCACATTTGATCCACCGTCTAGAAAGAAGTTAGCTAGGTACTTTAGTTATGAACAGAAATTATCACCATTGAGAAGTAATCGTTCAAATGATGACCTTTAGAGTTGAATCAAAAGCTATCCGTACCAGATACAGATATAATGATGGGTCGGGATACGATTCGGAATCTCAAAGATATACAGCGAGTGATGAAGTTGGCCAAACAACGTAGTATAAAAGCAGCTAAACTGACAAGGAACGTAGACAGTGATAACCACTCAGTGGACAACGAAATTAAAAAGCTAAAGAAATTAAGTATGAAAAGATCTACTATGTTACATGTAAATACATTGTAAATATATATGTTTAGTCCAATGGAACTTTGGGCTTTAGTAAAAGTGGTGGAGAAAATAAGTCGCATAGTTATATAATTTCTCTTCTGCTTTTGAGAATAGATCATTTCCACGATCATGTTGTTGCATTATTAAAATCACGTCCGAATTCCACGCTATATTACTAATCTTGAAATTTACTCTTGATTGCTTACGAGATTCATATTTTAGCCAATCAAAGCAATATGAAATCGGAAAAAATAAATGAAGAAATGAGCAAGTTTTGGGAGAGAAAACTGGATCGCAAAGCGTCTTCTTCCGAATCCACTTCCAAAAGCGAAAATTCGGACGATGATGCTGAAATCGATTATGAAGAACTGCAAAAAGTAAGTACAGTGTTATTATTGAATTATTGTCTATTCTGTTTACTTATTAGGTTTAATTAGCATATATGCTATTTTTTTTGAAAAAAATGATATATGTGGAAAAAGTGGAAAAAGATGCAAAAAATGAAGCATTTTCAAATTTTAGTGGTTGAAAATGTGCATTATTATTTTCTGATACATTTGAGATTCTTTTAAGTGAAATGCTCTATAGCATTAAATCAACGCAATCATTATTGAGAGCTATCTTTTGTTTCAAGGTTGTACTGGAAGCTGAGAAAGCGGAGATGGAAGCCATGGAAATGGTAAAAGAGTCGAAGAAAAGTGGCAAGAAAAGTGGTATATTTTCCAGAATCTTTCGATAACTATACCAATACTTCATCACTTCATTATGTTAATGAAAAAGTAAGTATAATTAAAATATTTAAAAATCAAAAATGATTCGTGAATTATTTTAGCTTCCGCACTACGGTGAGTGAGAAGGTTAGAATTATTATATATACGTTTGGAAAATTGCCGTCAACTTACGTTTTACATTTCGCAGATATTTTTTTCACGACACCCGATAGTGCTTTTATATGCTAGTTTGACTTTTGCAGTCCGTCATCATAAATGATAGATAAAGTATTACAGTAAGCTGAAATCACGAATAACTCAAACTTCTTTTAATATCCATTATTATCAAGTGCTCCAAATGTTTCTAGTCCGCATCTCGCATTTTCTTTGTTTTTTATTTTATAATATGTAAAAGAATGTCTTGTTCAATAGCAGTAGCAGGAATTTTTTTTCTTCCAAATCTTCCATATAAAATAGTTATTTGATAGACGTAAATTTCTAGTTTTACGCCGTCATTTAAAGATGGACAAGTATAATAACGTTTGAACTTTCTTCTCTTCTTTTCTGAATATCACTAATGCTGTGTGTACATACAAGAACTTTGTGATATTAGAATGCAATTTGATCTAGAACTTTTCTTCAAAGTACTGTAATTATTCGTTCCGATGCTCATGGCTTTGAAATATTTCACTTTCTAAACTACTTTCTTCTAAGTGTCATTTGTGATTATGAATGATTATCCAAAATTTTTTCTGTTGCACAATTACCAACTCTTGCCTAAATAACAAATGGTATAAAGGCTTTACGATCCTTCGGATAGCTGTCAAATTTTTCCTGGTACCATCTGAAATAAACAAGAGTGTAATAATGTACTTCCCGGAAAAAAAGTTAATAATTATTGATCCTTTTCTCTCTCCTTGTACAAACTGAAATTTTTAATTTAAGAAACACCTGTGATGCTGATAGGCACGAGGTGCAAGATTGCATAATGTGAAAAATGCAAAGGCAAAAGCGGGCAATGTCCGTGTCAATAAGGCATAACCAGTCCATTCGACACATTCCCCAAAGAAATTTGCTCCGGAGACGTATTTGAACAAACCACCATAAGGTATTTTGTAGCCTGATTTTCCATCTTGTCGTAAATTTCGTAGTATTGAATCAGATGTGATATTAATCATCATTCCAATGATAAATGTCAATGTGCCTATTGCAAGATTACTTGTGAAACGTTACATTACATATTTACGGAGAATGTAATAATATAGGTTGTATCGCTGGGAGCACAGATATATTAAGTACCACAAGATATCGCTATTAGAAATAGATTAGCTTGTCCATTTAGAATAATTGGTATAATATCCAAGTTCAGTATAGATGCTAGAAAAGACTGAAAAATATGAATGTTTACTTACCAATGAAGCAAAACACGATATCTTTCAATGATTCGATATACACAGCGTTACGAGAATGCCATATGGCTTGCATATATCCATTAAATGTGCAGAATAGAAAGGCTAATAGGAAAATATGCGCAGGAGTTCCTGTATTTCCCTTGATCAGGAGTGGATAAATGAGGGCTCTGAACTGCATAAAACATACTTTAAAATATGTAAGATTCATAAAATATTCAAAATGGAGTTCTAGCTTTCCTTAATAAAGAGGACTAGATTAAAAAACTGAATATTTTTTTAAAGAAAGAAAAATGACATATTAGGCGAATATATCTTCTTCGAAAGAGTAAAACAAAGTAAGGCATTATTGCACCTGTTGAGATAATGGGAGCAGAACAAAATTAGGATAAATACATTGATAAAAGGCAGATCACTAATACCATTAATAAGATAGTGAAGGGGAATGTATAATGATGGTAATTCTTGTATAAACCAAGCCCATTTTGCCGGTATAAACGGTACCTGGAAATTTATGTTCTATAAACATGTTTTGGATTTCTATAAACTGTTATAACTGTTGACTACTGCATTGCTTTGCAATTATCCCAAAGTTCAGCCTTGTCAAACAAGTTCAATATTATCTTACAAAGAGACAGACGCTAGATATTTATTTCCGAAATTCTCTCGTCTATCTACACATAATTTGAATAAGATAAAGTGAGGCATCATAAATTAATAGTTTTCCTAGAAGCCGTAGTAAAACAGTTTTGATAGCAAAATAATAGTAATAATAACAATAAAGCAAAGTTGTGTACAGTGTGCCCTTGTACCAATTTTAGAAGTTCAGTTCTCTGATCCTAGTTTAGTACCCAAATTCAGTGGTATTTCTTTAGTTCTCAGCAGAATAACCTCCATGTAGAGCATAGCAATAAATTTGATTAAACCTCCTCTCACTTACCGTGATACCAGAACATTATGGTGAAATTTCTTATGTATTTTAAGGTTCTTATGTCTCATCATATTTATTAAAGATTCCATTCTAACTGTTCTATAATTATTCGTAATGTTATCACAATGTCTTCAACACATTTACAGTATAACCGGCAATTCCTATACGTTTGTGATTTATCGTTTGTCGCCTTGATTATTTGTGTACAATAACAATCTTACGGTACTGTCCTAAGGTTTCTTAACCATAATCAGTTTAGTCTTTTGTTCACTTCACAAAATCTATTTCTAAATTGGCTAATCAGTTATTAGCTACTACTGATATTATTAAAACTTCCACAATAATTTTGCCACCGCAATTGGTCTGCCATCAATACTACTGCCATTATCATTGTCAGAATGATCAAAAAAAAAAAAAAAACCGGTAAATGGGATTGCTGCGAATATCGTCCATAAGTAGCTTTGAATCCCGAGATAAGTACTATGAAGGTAACAGCACCACTGATAAGCATACCATACGATAGCATTTCGACCACCATATTAATCCACCATCTACCTTTTCGATAAGAATGAACGAAATGTTAAAGATCAAACAGATCTTCTGCAATTATTGTTATAATATATAACACAAACTTCATCTGTTTTTAAAGAGCGAAACTTCTAAAAAACACTGGGCAATTTAAGGATTTAATACTCCGTGATGTAATGATTATTTTTCCACAAAACATGTAGGAAACATAACGCTGTCCGCGATTGCTGTTACTGATATGATGTTATTGGTAAAGTCAGTAGCGTCAGAAAAGATTTCTATAAATCATTTGTTGTTACAAATTAAAGAGAAACAAACATAGGTTGGATTGACGTCACGATTAACGCTGATAACGCACTATGATGTGATCAATCAGACGTTTACGGGCATTTATTTTCTCATCGCTGGTCTGTTAATTTGTCAATACGTGACACAGCATGTCGCTAAGGATGGTTTCGTTGTTTGTAGTGGGGAATAGTGCTCTCGTTATAGTTGCAGCGTGCGGTTGTGTGAGTTTGCCTTATATGGGAAGATATTGTTGAATTGCTTGATGTTTTGCATATAATTATGATACACGCAAAACATTAGTGGAACTAATGCCACTTGTATATATTTTCTTTTTGAATTCACCGTGTCTTTTGATATGTTACGTTTTGTTGACTCCATTTATCATAAACTTTTGCTTTACATTTGAGTGGGTTAAGTTATCATCATGAAAGGAGCAACATAGAGGAAAGATGATAGGAACGTGCTTGTTGTTAAATAATGTGATATGCATTAATTTGATTTAGATTTGATGGTTTCACATTCTTGCATTTCTGCAAAAATCGCAATTTAAATTGTGATGGCTGACAAGGTTGTTATTTTTGCTTGGACTTAGGTTTCATACTTTCCGAAGTTGTTTAATATTTTACAACGGCTCTTAAATCATGTAATTTTTTCGTTCAGGATACTTCTTAAGGCAGTTTCCCATAAAAGTGTTTGATATATTCTTATCTTTCTGCAAAAAAAATCAGAAATCAATAATTATCACAATCGAACCACTATGATAACTTTCTCCTTTTTTTGAATAAATTAGAAAAATTTTTCTGCAGTCATGGGAAATTCGAATAAAACGTTCTATTTTATTTTTTTTTCGAAAAACTGACCACTTCTATTATTATACAGATAATAGCCGTTTAAAATAATACTTTATCAAATATTCCAATTAACGGGTACTTCTATCCTTGGCGGTTTTTTATCTTTTTGATAGATCATGAACATTATTATTCAATATATTATTAAATGCAATTGCAGATTACACATATAACAGTTGCACTGGGGCGATTGGAACAACAGTACGTGGAACACAAAGAAAAGTTCGAAAAATGGAAGCTGAACAATATGTACATTTCTTTTAAATTTATAAGAATTGAATAATATGAATTTTTATGGATATCGCTTAATCCTAATAATTAACGAAATATGGTGCCGGTATTACTATTACTCGTGAAGTTGTCAGTTTTTTTCAGCTTTTTTTATTTGTATTTTGTTACAAAATTCTTCTATTTCTGTGACACTCAGTAAATCATGCATCTGACAGCTTCAAACTGACGTTAAGAGCATTCTGTCGCTCTCTTAATGAGCAATTTTTGACATTGTAATTAATTTACTTTAAGAGCGCAATGTGGTACGGAAACTTACAACAAGTATGTGGAGGAGTTTAATGAATGGGAGAAAGGTGTCAAAGAACAACAGAGACAACTGATTGAAGAGCGTAATAGTTTAATCGCACCGCAAGATTTGGATACTACATTAGGTGTGTTTTGTCATTTTAGACAATTTATTATATGAATTGGCGATGTTTTGTCATCCTTTTTTTGAATATGATTCACAGTTTTATGTTATATTAGCTGCGATTTTTTATATTAGTGTTATGCTCTCTTGGGTATAGTTATTGCCTAAATATTATAAGGACATTAGCATATTAGGTGAGATATAATTGTTTTCACGTTAATGATAACTTGCACTATTGTGTAAAATTTATTTAAAAGTTCGTTACAAATGTAAGCACCTCAAAAAAGAGTTAAATATTTATAATATCTAGATGGTTTGTTGGCTCAGATTTCACCAAAAGATTTTATTCTTGCCGTTGTGATGATGACTAGTAAGGATCCTACATTTTTTCCTGCACTACTGTCTGCTCTACAGAAAGTTCAAGCATATGGTTAGTTTCGTTTTTTTATTATTTTTTAAAGAAAATAGCGTAGGAAAGAATGTTTGAAATAACACTCTGTGTTTTTTTTCAATACATAGGTTTTTTTCGCACCTTTAGAAATTAGAAGGTATTTAGCAGAGCAATAATTATTAAAAAGGTGGAAGAGAATTTTGCTAACAAGATTTTCTCATTTTGCTGATAACTGATGAGCAATGATGACAATACGTATTTTCATTGAAAATAATATTTTCTTCAACCACAGATGAAGCACGGCAAGCAAGTATATATCAGGCATATGCAGCGTCAGCAGCATCTTATACACCAACAGCAAATTGTCAATATCCCTCTCAAATTCAGTATTCCAGTACCAAAACTTTACGGACCGGTAAGCTTTCTGCTTATGATGTCTTTCTCATCTCCACCTTTCACAGACATTTTACAGCCTTGTCCATGCCATGATTTTATAAATCTTTACTATCACTTATAGTGCAAAAATATCTGATTATATATTACTTTCATCACATGGTTAGTTAATTTCTATTATCTGTCTGAATTTTAGCTAATCCGTCGCATCCGTATGGTGTGGTACGATCTGATGTTCCACTTGACGTAACCAAGCGACCATATGATCGCCTACTTGGAGCCGCGAAAAGCGATGAGATTACTTCACGCAAAAGTTACCGGGCTCCGTCACCAGTTCGTGATTATCGAAATCCCTCAACATTACCCTTCCGTGATTTTAGTCAAACATAATAGTTATTATTTCGGAAATGTCATTATTCACTTTGTTCAATCACAATGGCTTGCTGATGAGATCACGTACTAACTTATAATTAACTGCCAAATAAAAGAAGTCAGGGACGGAATTTCATGCTCATATGTTTGTAAGTAATTTGGTTCTGATAATTTGTTGCTGAATCTTATCCTTTTTTATACTCACTAGATTGTTCATTGATTGTGTTCAAATCCCAATTAATCATTTCAGTCTGCTTGTATAAAATTAAAACATACTTATGGCACTTTCTAACAGATAAGTAATATTCTTTACATAATATACAGAAGAGTTCTCCAAGAAGGTACTTTTACCGGTTATGCTATCAGGACATATATAGTGTAATTAGATTCTGCGGGTACTTTTACTAATAGCGAATGTTGGTGTAAAAGACATAGGTGACTGGGAAAATTCAGGGTTAAATTTTGCTGAAGATTTGTTTTAGTATGAGTAAATCAAAAACGAGAAATAGATTGCTAAATAAAATAGTATATTAGGCGGTTTTTATTCTTGCAAATGCAGATTACAGGAAAGTAAAATATTTTAGTTGCATTGGAAGGCTTCCGTAGTATTGTTATTATATTACTAATTTACAGAATGAGATAATCTCTCCAGTGTTTTTATAATGAACAAGAGAGTGGTGTAGATTGCCGTATGAGAATCTTTTTGTCTTTATATTTATCATCTCATTTAATTTAAAAAGATTTTGCAGATGGCGTTATCGTGGGTACATTGCAATAATTGCTATTTGATTGCTACTGCTCAAAATACTACCAAACATGAGCACTTTGCACTTGCAAGCTGTGGACACATATTCTGCTCTACATGTCTTGACAAGTGTGGTTCGTTTACATAATACTTTTTCAGTTATTCATAAGTTGCAGATTTCACCAAGCAATCAAAGTTATTTTTTTTACTTGTGGTTATGCATATATTGGTTATATTTCAACTGGAACTGTTATTAATTACCAAATAACGGAACGTTTTATTCCTCGTTTGATATCATTAGATTGTATATCCTATTGTTTTATTCCAAATGGAATTATTTTTTCCCCTCTGATACTTTCAAGCAAAGCACTAAGCAATATTGCTTTTCTTTGTTATCTAGTTCGAGTTCTTCCTCATTCCTTCTGATTGGAACATTATCTGCTGTTGTATTCAAAATGAAATCTTACTTCATATTTAATGCTCACAGTGCTGGGGGCGCTCTTATTAATTTATGGATGAAAATTTGCTACATTATATGATTGCGGTAGTTGAAAATACGCTTCCTTGGAAAGCAACTGAACCCTGAATGTAGTTTGCCATTAATTATATTAAGTAAGCTCCTTTTCATGTAGTTCTATTTATTATTGCAGTATCAGGAAAGATGTGTACTGTATGTGGTCATTCACCTTTTATTTATGAAAGTGTGGGACGCCATATGAGTGAGAAAACAAAGAAGTATTTCCAGGTTTGTATTAATAACATAGTCGATCAAATTTTTGACTTTGTTATTTTAATTAAATTTGTTTCGAAGAAAATGAAAACAAAAATGGTATTTCAGACACCTAATACTTTACTGGTAAATGCCTTACGAAAAGTAAATTCTGTCATCAAATTCCAGCAGAATCAGTATAGGATAATGCGAGAGAATGTGAACAGCATGGTAAGTTTTGCGTTTTTGGGGTATAGTTATTTCCGAAAATGTTTCACTGATTTAAATAATTTCCTATACACTATTAAGATGGCAGTATTAGCCGTAGTGGTGATTTCATGCTCTAGAGTTGACAATGATCATTTGCTATAGGGTTGTTATATAATTCCTTGGTAGATAGTATTGATTAATTCGGCTTGCATCTTTTTACCATTAAATCTTGATTACATCTGTTAAGAAAACTTTGAGACTTTTTTAAGAAAAATATTGTATTCCAAAAAAAAAGTTCTCTATTTTTATATTGCAAAGCAAAATTCATCAGCTACTGGAAAATATTGATGAAATGTGCCTTACTTTGTATTATAACTTCAATAATCCTTAGAAACCATTATTTGAGAGAATGAATGATAGAGGATGGCAAATACGCCTATGAGTGAGATCTAACGTATTATCTTCCCACGTCGAAATGTATTTCATTGTTTAAAACTCTATTTTTCCTGCTAATATGAAGAAAATGTGCATATCTGCAATAATTTTGAAAAATGAATAGTTATTTAGATTCACGAAGAGAACAGGTCCAACTTTCGTCTACGGACATGTTTTCATCCAACTGCTATGATTGCTCTCAAATGTTGATTTCAAAAAACTTCCAATTTGGATTCCTTAATTTTAGCATGGACAGATAAATAATGTAGCTGATCGATGTAAGGAAACTGCAAAGATGTGCAATTTTTTGGAGAGGTGAGGTTTGTTACTTGGTACATGTATTATCTTTGCCTTTAACTTAAAATTTCAAAAGGGTGCCGAAGATAAAGTTTATTCATGTTAATTCTCAATCATTGCTACAGATACAGTGAACTGTTGCTCTCGCCTTGCTTTTCCTCTTTCATCATATTATTTATAAATCTATCTGTAGTGTCACTTTTTTGATATCTATTGGAAGCAAACAAACATTTAAATTTTTTTGAGATTTTTGATGCCCATCTTAACATTTAGGAATGCAAACTCACTGGTGACTAATATACAGCACCATTACGAAGTGTTACAGCGTTTGAATAATTCATTTGCGGATTGTACACAAAGCTTGAAATATTTTGGAGACGTCAGTGATAATGCCGACAAATCAGGTATGTTTTTTATTTGGACGAAAATTAAAGAGAAAAAAAGAAGGGATGAAGTTTGGTATGATCAATATGGCACACAAAAAGATTATTTAATCGATACATTGACGAAAATAAATTAAAATGAAATTTATTAATTGAGTTTTTAGGATCAGTGGATTTGCAACCCCATCCATCTCAAGGCAATAACGTAAAAACTTTATTTTTTCCGTAACATTTATTAACATTTATTTTAATACTTGTTTTATGAAAAGAGTGGGAACCATGAATAATAGCTATTGTTACATTAGTAATTTTGGTATTTGGGAGAAAATATATCAATGTTCCTTCGTATTAATTATTTATGCTTTTCAGCATTAATTCGATGAATTATATTAGTAATTATATCAGTAATCTTAAAATAATGCTTAATGCAACAAATGCAGAAAGTGACTACTCGAAAGGGTACTCAAAATAATACTTAGAAGTAGAGATTTTGACTGAAATGTTTGTAATTTTTTATTGTTTGGCCTGAAAAGAAAGCATGTAATGAAAAGTTTATTCTACAGGAGCAGCTGAACAAAGAAAACAGTTTTTCGCTTGGAAGCGAACCTCTTAATAGTGTGCCGTCGCTAGACGGAGTAAGGTTAAACAATTGCATCTTTTCATTTTTTGTGTTTTATTAATCTATGCCATAAATTTGTTTCCCCAAGTTTTTAAGTAATACAGTTTGAAGGTCATCCTATTCACTTATTGGAATTTTTAATATTCTAGTTTTAAAAAGTAGTAAGTGTAAAAATTTTAGTTTAAATTATGGTTTTTGACGAATTTAGTGTGAATCATGTGATTTTCACATACACTTATAGCAAAGTTTATCAAATTTCAATACGCCAATCAATAAGCTGTTCCTGCATTGTTCCGATGTCAACAGAGACTTCGCATTGCCATGTCATCAATCGATAAAGACACCTGGAAATTTGGCAGCCGTGTTCGGTGGTAAAGATAGAAGTAATGCAATAAAATCAACTAAGCAAGTTTATCATTTGAAGAACATATAAATATTGTTAATTTTCACAACGTTCGAGAAAGATTATAAGCGACATTAATTATAATTTAATAGAAGTGTCCGCGACAAATGATTTGTTTTAAGTTCTCGACGTTGTCTTAGCACGATCTGATGTTTCTACTGTGTTTTCCAAGCAATGGCATTTCTTTTGCTTTGTTCTTTATTTTTTTATTCTAGTAATGGGAATATTTAGGAGAGCATCCAACCTCAAGCAGCACAAATCGTTCAGCAGCATTTTAGTTTTCATTAACATGAGTTCCACTAAGAAAAGCTTTAGTTATTTGTATTGTATGTCTTTAGTCACTGAAAAAAGTTTTTTTTAATTAGAAAAATATATCAAGATATATGTACTATATATATATCTGTTATCTGCTTACTGAAGCTGTATGTATGAAATGTTGACTTTTTATGAATTTCCTATTATATTTCAAGTAGTCTAATATAGTATGGATAACAAATAAGCCTATTTATATTCGTTGAAACCATTTTTTTTCAGACATACTAGCAGCAACAATCCATACATGCATTATATATCACAGAAGAACACTCATTCATTAGCAGTTGTTGATAGAAACTTTACTTGTTCGGCAGCGACACAAGTTGAAAAGCATGGGTTTAATTTACACCAGTTGGGAAACAAAAGACGACCAAAAGTGCCAGAAAATATGCAGTTGTCACAAAGCATATTTAAAATGGGATCGACCAGGAGTGGAATATTTACTGTACGCGCACATTCTCCTAGTCGTTCACCACCCTGCAAAAGCAGCCGTCGTGGTGATAATTAGGAACAAGTTTTTTTGATCTGAATATTACTGTAAATGTATCTAGATCCATGCATATGAATTGGGATATAAGTTCATCGCTTGAGGGATGGTAGGATCTACCGTTAAATTTTCTGTCGTACTACCTGATCGATATTACGATTTACTCATAATAACCTTTGGTACTGTATGTCATTTCTAGGGAGAAAACGAGGAATTTGGTATTGTTTACTGGGTAGACTACATATGAAGTGTCACTGGATTTTCTTTTGACTTGAATGTATTGTTCTGAACAGCTACCATAAATCAGTGTTTTATATGCGGTTACTGTTGTTACAGTTATTAGCATATGGAAAAATATGTAGGGATTGCAAAGTAGTTGATTAGGTGCTGGATGGGCTTATGTGGATTCCATTGTGGATCGTTGACGTTTAAACAAAGGATGTTAGCTATTTTGAACTGCTATTATTCATTCTTGTCATTCACCTTCTAATCCTGGATTTTGTAATACTGATACCTGAACATTGTGTAATATGTTTGTTTGTTTTCCAATTTGTTATGCATTTGATAATACCGGTTATTATTTCTTCGAGAACTGAAATATTTCTCATTCTTTTATCTTATTCAATAAGGTACCGTCGTTTACTCCAAAATGCGTTGAATCCATGTCCTCGCTTTCTTCCGTTAGTGTAAATTTCAGCATTATTTAACTTTTAAGTGTTTTATCCTTTGTCAATTTTGATTTCATTTCGTATCATCTGATCTAGATAATTTATTCGAAAACACCACTGGTCTTTTTGCAATGATCTGCTTGGTATAATAAGCATTTCTTCTAAAAAACAGCCTTTGGTCAGTTAGGTAATTCTCTAGAGTACACTAGTTGAAAAGATGAATCATATTCGGAACTAATTAAACAAAGATTTCATTTTCTTGCTGTGGATCGTAAAAAATATTTGTGGGTTTTAAAAGTTTTCCGGAAAATAATAGTGAGAAATATACAGGCATATGTGTATATACAATAAATAACCCTTGCATTCTTAAATGAATAGCACAGTTGTGTATATTATCTGATTTATTGTCAAGTATTTTTTTCTTGCCAGTCATTCCAATGAATTTTGTAAATATCTTTTCTAATTTTAATTTCTGTGAAAAATTAAATTCAATGAAAAAAAAAATGATTGCAACTATTTTCATATATCTTCATCATCCTCTGTATTATTTTTCATTCGTTACTGTTGAAATGATATAAATTCACTTATTCAAAATGCTTCATCACAATATAGGAATAGGAATGATTATGGGAGAATCAATTTTTTGGAAAAAAGGATGAGGTGAAGATTGCGTCATTGAAATCAATTATAACCTGACCCGCGGATTTAAAATTAATAACTTTGAGAATCTTATATCTAGGTAGAGAGAGACTCTAGTGAGTTACGAAATTATCCTGAAACATTTTCGCGATCTTAATAATAAAAACATAACTGTTAATGAGAGATGGAAGAGGTAGTCGATCTTAATTTAACAAATGAAACAGGTGAGGGAAGAAGAGAGAGTGATGAAAAAAGCAATATAATTATTGCTTGTTTCTCATAGAATTCACCTTAAGGCACATTGTTTTAATTTACTGTGAAATTCTATCAAAGAAATTTCCTTCAAATGCTTAAAGTTCTGATGTCTAATTATAAATTATGTCAAAATAATGATAATATTTAGTGATGAAGAAAAGTAACAATATCTTAGCTTAATATGATATTACGAGAAAATTTGAAATATTCAAATGGATTGAATTATTTCACCCAAAAATGGCATATATAATGAACTAAATCGATGATGAATTGGTAGCATTGAGTTATGCTCGTTGCTTTCTCTCTCTCTCTCTCTCTCCCTTACGTTACTTTTTATTTTCTTACTGATAATTGATTCTATTGTGGTTTATTTTCTATCGATATAACTGTTATTTAGGGTACTAAATAAAATTATAGGTAAAGAATGAATGAGCTTTATCTAGGATATTCATGAAATTTGCTGAATTAAACTTTTTTTTTGCGTAAAAATATTTTTTTTAAAAGGAAGTAAATTGCAACATTAATGAAATTTCAGGACTAATATTATTCTCATTGCAAATAATCGATAATGTGGCCATTTTGGCGGTTGTTGTAAATATCATTTTCAACAAATATATAATGGGTTTACCGAATCTAACAGGATTATTCTTCTGGTTATTATTGTTTTTATCATCTTTTTTTGGTTCCATATTTCTTCTATTTCCATTAATTCCGCTCATATATTTTGCTCCTTCGTTATGGCGTACATTTGCTGATTGTTTCATTGGTTATTGGCTATTTTTACCTTCGGTAAGTCCAAAAAAAAGTTTCCCTCATTTCAATATCTAACGATATGATATACAAAATTCATATGTTTCAGCTAAAAATGAAATTTCAACATAATCACTGGGCATACTAGATGAAAAAGTGTATGATAAGCTTCATTTTGGATGGAAATATAAAAGTGATCGGATTATTTGATCGGACTTTGATATGAAGATATCACATCGAAGTTTATCATGAAATATTCCATCGTTGGTATGCCTGGTGATTATATATTGATCAGTCCATTTGATTTCAGAAAGCTGATACATGACATTGTTCTTCCTGCTTTTTTGAGAATATGTTCGTTAGATATTACTTGCCATTATTATTTCTTCATTAAGTTTCTAAGGTGCATTTTAATTATGGTTGAGTTCTAATTGAATACAGTGCTTCTTAATCTCTCATTTCACCAATTAAGCTTTTATTACGTCTTTTTTTCAAGTTAAGCAAATAATTTTGCAGTCGTTATGTGATTACATATTGGGAATGGAATTTCACATCACTGGAGATATGATAAATTGCTCCGAACCGGCGTTAATTATCATGAATCACAGGACGAGACTTGATTGGATGTTCTTTTGGAATGCACTTTACAAAATGGATCCATGGCTACTTACAACTGAGAAAATATCATTGAAAAAAGCATTGGAATATATACCTGGAGCAGGTTTTTTTTACCGTTTTTTTTCCGATAGAGCAACAAGTTTTGAAAACTTGTGCTCTCATTATTGTTTGAAGCATAGCTTGCTGATTTGATTCGAGGAAATTCTGTTTGAAAAACCGAATTTACAGTTTTCCCCCCAAAATGCCTATCGTAATGCCTTTTTTTATGAATCGCTGAGAGAAAATATTCCCTTTATAAGTATTTCTACTAATTTTCAACTTATAGTAATCCATTGTTTTTACCTATCTTTGCTGCCTTCTTCCACTAAATATGTCCTTTTTTTCGGTGAAATTTCATAGAAATTTAGGATGGGCAATGCAGTGCGCAGCTTACTTGTTCCTAGAACGTAACTATAAAAATGATGCTCATACCATTAGTGACATGATCACTTATTACAAAGATTTGGGTCGTCACTATCAGGTTGATTTGATTTTTGTTCCACATTGCTTGCATGCGAAGAAATATATGGTCTGGACTATCCTATTTGTTACCAAATCTTTTTTTACTAGGTCGGAGAAAAAAATTTGAGAACTTATCATTTAAAGTTGACATTATTTTGATGTTTTATTTTTTTTGTTGGTGTCAACATTTATTTCTCCAATTAATTTATTTTAGTTTTTACATAACATTCATTGTTGCTGAATTACCTGCATAACTTTAATATTTCATTTTTCCTAAGTAGCTTACTATAAAATAATTAATCGTTTTATTTCGCATGGCATACCTAATTTTTTCAGATTTTACTTTTTCCGGAAGGAACGGATCGTGGTGAACGAGCTGCAAAGCGTAGCGATGAATTTGCGATACAACACGGTTTACCGATATACCACTTTGTTTTGCATCCCCGTACGACGGGTTTTTCTTATATGATACAAGTGATGCGTCAAAGTTAGTTGACTTTCTGATGTTTGAGAGAATTCTTGTATGATATATTTTGGTGATAAGGAACAATCTTTTTAATCATTACTTTTACATAGCATGTCTGGAATATATTGATTTTTTACTGCAGAAAGTTACTTAAAGAATATTTACGACATAACGATTGGATATCCAGATGATATCGTCAGTTCAGAGCTGGAAGTACTCCAAAAGGGCCGCTTTCCGCACGCTGTACATTTCGATGTAAAGAGATATAAAGAAAATGATTTACCTAAAGATGACTGTGGTTTGGCTGATTGGATCAATAAAATTTGGAGAGAGAAAGAGAATCGACTGGCGAATTTTTATAAGACTGACATTGCCCATAGGAAATTCTTGCCTTGCAGTGGGAAAAATAATTGGCCGGTTAGTATTTCTTGCGGCTGTCTGCTAAAAACTAGAGAATTTCATTTATCTTTCTTTTTTTCTCGAAATGATTGTGCGAGACTGGAATTGAAACTAATGTTATGTGATAGACTAAAATCTAGATTTCAATGTAAACTTGTGATCCCATGCTCCAAATGAAAAAAGAGGGATAAGTGATTAGTGGAGAAATGAGAATACCACGGACCAAGATGACATTAAAACACGGTAAAAATAAATCTGACATATTTATGACCTTCAGCAGTTCATTCTTTCTCTTCTTTCTTTTAGAAAAAAGAAAAACAGAAGAGAAAAAAAACTTTTTGTTTCTTCAATATGTTTTCTTCTTTCTTCTCTTTTATTTGGGTTATTTTCGTTTCTTCTTACATATTCTACTTAAAATATTTGAAGTGATCCGAACTCATGCAGAATCTTAAGAATTATGATTTGATGATAGCGTTAAAAGAACATTGTATGATCTAACCAAGCTTTGCTATCATCGTATTGTTTCAGGTGAGTACGACAGCTATTGGATATTATTGTGCATTTTCATTCTGGACAACGATATCTGTAATATGGATTTACTCCGTCATTTATTTTCCCTTTGTCAGAATTTACGTATTTTTTGCTTGCGTTTTTTACGTCTATTGTCACTGGCAATATGCAGGTGTACAAAATTTGGCATTACAATTATCTAAACAAAAACGGCAAATTAATTAAGTTTTTGGATAATATTTAAGTACACACACTTATTACTTTTTATGTTTTATATTCGAAGGAATGTTTTGATCTGTAGTACTTCTTTCTTCAGAATATGCAAAATTGTATGAACTTTTGCTTTTTCCGTTTTCTTGTAACATTTTTTCATGTTATACCAGCTAAGATACATTCTAATAATACGGCAATGTCGATGAGCGTCAAATGACAGTTATGCTTTCGTGGCTTCAATTAATCAAAAAAAAAAAATACGGCTAAATGTTGGTTGGCAGCAATTGAGCATATAAATGGTATAGTTTGAAAATTATGAACCGCTTTCAGGATATTTATGTACGATTGTATCAGTTATATGATCTTCTCATCTCGAGATCTTGTTTTTCATAGCAGAATTACTACTTATACTTGTTTTTTCAATCGTTCTCGTAAATGTTTGTGAGAAAGGCATATTGTTTTTGAGCGGATACATGATATATTTACCATGGAAAAAAGTTTGCGAGAGGAATTCCATCATATTCAAATTCGAAAAGCTGAATGTTTTATCTCAAAATGGATGAAATCTGAAGTCTTTGTGGAATACTTCATTTCTGAATATTTGTACTTACCGAACAATTTCAGTCATTTCATGATTTAATGTTATATTACCTCATTTTATTAACTTAATATTGTTTTACTTTTGTAGAACATATTGCTTTTTTCGATTATTCATTGCAGCAAGAATGTTTTTTTTAAAAAAAGATATATATTTTTTTAACATGGGACTCTTTTTCACTGATTTGAATTGTGTGTTGGGACGTATGTAACATTTTAGTTGACTTTTATTGCATCTGTTAAGAGGAAAGATATATACTATATATATATATATATCTTTTTTTTTAAAGAGGAAAGATATATATATAGCATAAAGTAATTTGCAATTGCTCTTTCGTTTCATTACTTGTCTTGAGCATCCCAAAATTCATCTATTTCCAAGTACTTTGCATATTTTTCTTGCCTCTTTGCATAGGACAATTTCAACATGTTGCATCGTATCATATGTAATTAGCCAATTAAATGATCTATGGATAACTATTTAGTTAGAAACAAAGCGTTGGAGAAATATGAACATTCTTGAAGAATGTTTATTGAGATTCTATGATTGAAAATATAAATAGCACTTACAAAAATTATCAATAAATAGCGCTTAGATCAAAAATTCATCAATTTATAAGATTATATGTTTTAGCTGATATTATCACATCACGCTGTAGAAACATTTCTCTCTATTAGATATTTTTACTGCACTCATATTTTTATTACTATCAGATATTCATTTATCCTACTAGTTGCATAAATAATTCCTTTGCAACACTAATATATACTATCAAAGTCAAATTTGGCTGATATTAAAATTTATCACTTCTCTCCTTATCACTTCTATAGGCAAGAAGAATTTGTGTTTGGTTATTATTACACTTATTAGTTTATACTTTTATAAGATAAAAAATATCACTTTTTTCTCAGTCATTTCAATTTGGAAATTAGAAATCTAATAAAATTGCTTTTATATTCCTCATTTCTAACAATTTCTTTTGATCTTTAAATCAAATTTTCAGCAAAATTTTCTTCAATTTATGTTTGAACAAAAATTTTTTTCCGCCGTATAAGAAAGATGAAAATTTAAGAGAAGAGATAAGAGAGAAAGAGAAAGGAGGAGAAGATGCGGACAGTCACTAAATTTCGTTATTGGCAAAGTTTTTCTCTTCTTTTCATTTGTGATGATAATAGTCTGTTACTGCAAGGTTTCTAATAGGTTGCATGTTACTTTCTTTCTCTTCCTTTTTATTTTTCTTTGTTTACTTGTTGCTCGATCAATATGAAATTTAATTTTAATCCATTTCAAGTAAATGTACTTTATCAATTCGATGAGCATTTGGCAAAACAAACGCAGGACAAGTGCTGGTAGGTGTTATCATTCAATTGTTAGGAAATAAATGGATAAACATATATATATATACATATATATATATATATATATATGCTAAAATGAGGATATGATTGGAAAGTTAAACGATTGGTAATGACATGAAATATCGATGATTTATTTTGGGATATTTTTCATTCAATGGTTAAAAATCGATTCTCATTAATTAACTTTAAGCATTGATTTCATTTTATTCCATCAATTATTTTAATAATAGTGTGAAATTTTAGGTTTTATCAAAAACCTCAATAGGTTTTCTTTTCTGTTCCATATCTTTTTCATAGAGAGAGAGCAAGATAAGTATGTCAATTCTTGAAATAATAGTCAAAAATTCTTTTTCTAGAAATTAGCAAAAGAAAATCTATTAAGGTTTTTGCTAAAGCCTAAAATTTTATACTTTAACTATTAGCATGATACACTAATAGTTAAAGTATGATATTAGAGGATAGTTGCGGATCGCGATGAAAGATAATTAAAGGTAGCGACAGCAATACAGTTGATAGTATTTCAAATTCATTAGCTTTTATTTGATAATTTCATTTATGGAAGTTAATTTTTATTAGTCGTTTTGGTAGTTCCGTTTAAAAGTTGATTTTTATGGTCTTTATTTGAATAGTTTATCTTCCTAATTCTCCTTATCCATCACAGTGAGAGTAAAACCGAATGATGAAAGTTCTTACGTTCATTTAAAATGATAAATTTAAATTATTTCATATCAAATAGTAATTGATTTAATAAATCAGTTCTTTGATGGCGTTATATACAAAATGAATTCGGCAATTTTTTTTGCATATGTTATCAGCGAACACATTCAATTGAATCAAAATCAAACATTTCACCTACATCGATCATTAAATTATGTAACAATGATGAATTACGCGAACTTCTCGTAGACTTTTTTTAAATTACTTTTTCGAATAAATAATTTAGCAACAATTATTCATATCTATATACTTTATACGATATAATTATTATGAATTGTTGTGTTAAGTTTCTGATTAGAAAACTGTATTATTTATTTATTTTTTGTTTGTTGATTAAATTATACTGTTTGTTGTTGTTGTTTTTGCCGCTATTTGTACCATGAAATTAAATTATATTTAGAAAGTATCTATGCAACTTTAAAATTTTTAGAAAAGTGAAATAAAATTATTTTTAGGAAGTATATATGATAATAGATTTAGTTTTTTATTATTTATTAATTATCGGTTACCCATTGTTATCACTCTATTATTATTAATCAATGTCCTATTATTTATTATCATCGTCATCATATTCATATGTTTTATGAAGTACTAGCAGTAATAATCTTTTCATATTTTCCCCATATTTTTAATTATGTTTATTATTCTTCTTGCATCCTTCTACATTATTCTCTTTCATTATCCTTTTAATTTTTCATCATTCCTTATTCATCTGTGCTTCTCTCGTTGACATATCATTGACATTTTATCAATTCTTACAAACTTAAGTCATTTTAATAAAAACATTGGTGACATACTAAATATCCAAAATAACTTCTTTATTAAAATTTTATTTAAAATCAGCATAATCATATTTCAATATGTTATTAATATAAATGGTCATTTTGATAATATTTATTTGTTTTACATTTATTCATCCATTTGAATCAATGAGTGTTGTTGACGAAGATGATGTAATTTCTTATCGGCGATGAAACACTTTCAATCTTTCGCTTTTTCTGAATATTATATTGTAAATTAAATTTGAAAACATTGCAGGAATTATTGCATCGAGTTAAATGTTGATAAATAAGATCCGGAAGCTAAAGGCAATGAAAAAATCATACTATTGATGTGATGTTTGAAAGCTTACTCTTACAAATTTAAATAAACAAAACAATTAGATATGAGAGGCAGAAGAAGTTGGGATTATAAAAAATTAATTTCTTTATTTCATCATTTTCCGCCTTTATTTTTTTTAAAACATGGAAGAATGGAATAATTTATGATTTTCATCTTCTGTGTCATTTAATATTTAAAATAATTCTTTCTTCAGGTAAGATTTTTTTGTGATTATCGAATGGGTGAACCATCAAAATTAATGCATACAACATGGTGGATGAAAATTAGGGGTGTATTTTGCTGTACTTTTATCATATTATCTGCAATATTAAGTTCAATGTATTTTCTTGTTCCACTTCTACCTTTAATATTTCTCAATCATACATTGTGGAGGCGAACGGTAGATCGACTTATTGGCTTTTGGATTTTTATGCCATGCGTAAGTTTCATTTTATTTTCTTATCTTACCTTCTTATTTAAGTAAATGTAGCAGTAGTTCGAAAGTAATTAAACAAATATATTGATTTCCGAGAATGACGGTTATATTTATTCTTTTTCTTTCACAGATAAAATGTTCTTTTAGTATAGTATGGTGTTACTTGCATCTTTTATAATATTCATTGAATTTCAATCATGGTTGAGTCATTTCTCTATCTTCTTTCTAGTTTCATTGCATTTGTTTTTTCTATTTGAAATTTTTTTAAACTAGCTATGAAAGGTTCTGATAAGAAGGGGATGAGTGAGATGAATGCATAGGGCAAATAAAATGAAGAAATATCTTGCCATTTTTGGTCTTTAACTATTCTTCATATTCTAATTCTCATTTCAGGGTCTTATTGAATTTTTTTTTGGTGCACGTGTAACAGTATCCGGTATCAAAATAGACCACAGTGAACCAGCATTGATTATAATGAACCATCGGACATGTTTAGATTGGCTGTTTTTTTGGAATGCTTTGATTCGGATAGATCCTTGGCTTTTGACATCACAAAAAATATCTTTAAAGGTTTGCTTGCAATAATTTCAACACTTTAAATTGTTTTCTGTTGAATAATTTGTTTTAATCTAAATCATATTTATTATTAATGAGTTTAGAATATACTGGCGTTATTTTCCTTATTACAGTGGTTTTTAATAATTTTTCAGTAATGTTTTGGTAGCAAAGCTCTGTTCAGAATAATTTAAAATATGGCAAGTAATAATTTTATGAAGAATTTCTTGCTTTAATATGTTAGACTGCGGTTGTTCCAACAAAATAAGCAAAAATTGCCAGAAATGGAGAAATGACTGTATAACTTATTGACTTTTTATAACAGGCAATAGTGAGACATTTACCTGGAGCTGGTTGGGCTATGGCTTTGAACGCTTATTTGTTTTTAACTCGGCGCCTTGAGAATGATCTAGCGCATATTGAGGAAATGATCGATTATTACGCCAATTCGAGGCATGCATATCAGGTAAGGAACTGATTTGATATCATTATTTAATAAGTGAAATGAAATATTAGCATTATCCATTGTTCCACCACTTGTAAGTCGTGTTTAATTTTTGTCAGTAAAGAGAATAGTTAACAATATATCAGTACTTACATCCATCTATACCATATCTCGTCATAATGTACCATCATTGTGTTCTATACTTATAGCTGCTTCTTTTCCCTGAAGGAACCGATAAAGATTACCGAGCAACTGAAAAAAGTCGGAAATTTGCGCTGAAACAGGGTTTAGTCCATTATAGTTATGTGCTTCATCCTAGAACAACGGGATTCACAGTAATATTGAAAAAAATGCGACAAGGTTAATTATAGTCTTTAATTAAATGAAATCAAATTAATTTTGAAGTAGATTAACATTAAATAGTTTTTTCAGTTTGATTTTAATTTGCTTCATAAATTTTTACATCTTCTGTTTCGTATCTTTGCCGGACCGGAAGATTCTTCCGCTTAGTTGATTGACTTTTTCCAATTTCATCAAAGTGACATCATTTCAGTAGGATACATAAAGAACATATATGATGTGACAGTTGCTTATGCGGATGCAATTGTACAGTCCGAATTCGAACTATTTTCCAATGGTTCTTGCCCGAAGAGTATTCATTTTCATGTGAGTAAAATCGATGTCGATAGTTTATCCGAAAATGATGAACTTATTGCACTGTGGCTTACGAATCGTTGGAAGACAAAAGAGGAAAAACTTGCACAATTTTATCATTCCGATGACGCCAAACACCGAGCTTTTAAGACTGATTCAAATTATGATGAAGTTTTTGAAGTAAGCTTTTACTATATCATTGTAATGACATATACTTCCGATCAAAGTGCTTCTCTACCAGTGAAATTTTAGTGTTAAGAATTCATATGTTTAAAATTTTATGCTATGAATATGTTCAAAAATTCAATATCACATTTATGAAATAAGAATGTCTTAAGTATAAGCGAACAATTTTGTCATCAGCTTAATTTCCTTTTTAAATGCGAAGGAATTTGAACTCAAAAGATCTCTTTGAATCTTCGTAAATTTGTGAATGAAATGGTGCTAATATTCTGCAGCTAACAAAAGCCAAATTTACTGTGGTTTACGGGATTGTGGTGATATTCTGGGTATTTATATCAGTATTCTTAATGTATTCATTTTTCTACTATCATTTGCAATATTTGTTAGCAATATTGACAATTACTATCTTTCTTGGTTCTCAATTCTTGCTTGGTGGCTTCGAGCACATTGCGATTCAAGCAGTTAAACGTTCTTCGCGGTGTTTATTAGGTATGTTAATTGTCGATTTTAATTTCTTCTTGAAACTATATTTCTTTAAAGGATACTGTTGATTTTCAGTATTACTATATTTGCAGGTACGAAAAAACAAAACAAAAACGTATAGCACCTGTCATCAGGTTTTTTCTGATTATCTTCAACCAAGAAGAATTGCTCAAGAAATAATTGTAGATTTTGGATAACTACTTATCATGCATTTTTAAATCTGTTTATGATTTCTGAATATTACCGATTTTTCAGTGGTATTTTGTTGCTTTCAAATTCTTGAAGGAAAGCATAATATGAAGAAGCAAATAATTTGAATTAAATTTTATAAAAAATGATTACGATTGATTAAATTAAAGAGATATATCCTTGTTTATAGATAAGTTATCAGCGTAATGGATGCAAAATACAGGAAAATAGTTTTTGTCTTCAATTATACGGTTAATATGAAAACATGCAATATTAAATATTGACCAGAACAGAGTAAATTTAATGTAATTCCAAATTCGGCTCCCTCATCAATCGTATATTCAAGGATTTAATTTTTTTAATTAATACATATCAATGTGAAAGGTTTTTACATCAATTATTATGTATTTTTTTAAAGTCTTACTACTGACCTTCTCATCAAATTATCCGTAAATTCTCTCTTTATAATTTCTTATTTTTATGTGTTTTGCATTTTCGTTTTATTACTGTTATTACTGTTTCTTTTGACTTATTGAAGATAGTAAAAAGGTTCGTTAATAGTTAAATTCAAATATTTTAGTAAACATATACTATATGATGCATGTATACCACGAATATGGATTTGAATTTTTCCAAAATGGCGTATTTACTTATTAGTGTATGAAAATTGCTGATATTCATCAATTACAGTTATCATAAGTTCATTTCTTCACTCTTTTTTTATTTCGTTTCATTTGTTTTTATTTTTTAATAAAGCATTAGTGAATTTTTATGCATTGAAATTGTAAAAGTTGCATTTATAACAGCATAAATGGTTTATTGTTTTCTTCATAGTTTTCATTGTCTTGTTTCACATTATTTTAATTTATTTAATTATATACAAAATCCTGGAAAAACAAGGAATAATGATTCGATGTATGAATTTATGATTATATTATAGTAAGCAAATGTTCACTTTCATCTCAAATGCTTTCAATTTATCCTAAAATAATTTTACGTGCTCTTTATTTTCTCTTCTCTAAATTATAGGACATCTTTATAATTTTCAATTCAACTTTTTGTCTTTCCTTATGAAATTGATTAAGGTAACAATTAGTCTTATTTAGTTTTGCTCTTAAAATTCTTAAATAATACTTTGCTTGTTTTTAACTAGATAATAAGGAGACATTATATTGAACCATAATTAAATATTTTACTTATCGATCCATTCATTTATAAAATAACACCGAATGATTCGTTCTTTCTTTTTAAATAATTTTAAATTGTGATGAGAGAAACTGTTAAACAATTAAAAAATTCCCAATTACTATTTAAGATTTTTTAAATTTTAAGTAATAGTGCAGTAATTGTTCTGGAAATTATAAAAATTCCTGAATTAAATTTGGAGCAAATTTTTGGCAAGAAATTTTTATAAAAATGTTTTAAATACGATAAAGAGGATGCATGCAGAAACTTATGCTAATAATTTTACTGAAAGATTGGAACTTTACATGGTGCCATTATACTGAAAAATTCATAGTAGCATTTAGAGCCGATGTAATAAGGCTCATCCAAGTGATGAAATTATATAATTTGTACAATTTTTATACAAAGGTCATTTAAATCAAATTTTTTAAGGATTACTAAGTTTACACATTATTTCATTGGACCGAAGAAAAACTCGGTATTTAATCTATTAAGATCATAATCAGAAAAAAATTGATAAAACTAATTTCTTTTATAAATAATTTTGAAATGTTTCAAATTCAGCATTGTTGCAAGCGAAGGATACTTTCAGCAAATTTGATAGATATGCATGTTTAACATTACATGCATAGAATTTTAATTAAATTCGAAATATTCAAATATACGAAAAATAAATTAACACAATTTGAATTGACTGAAAGGGTAAAAGGAAAGAGTGAAAGATGGAAATAATTTAATGAAACAATTCGTTGAATACATATAAAGGTAAAAACGATATGATCTTTTATATGGTGTTAATTATATGGTGTTAATTTATGGTGTTAATGCTTTATATGGTGTTAATTATATGGTGTTAATGTTTTTATATGGTGTTAATTTTATATGCTATAAAATAGAATAATGCCAACAATTTGACAATTTCAAATTACCACCCTATCATTCAATTCAAAAGAGAAATTACTATCCTTCGTGATAAATTTCATCGATTAAATTTAATGATGCGTTTTTTTTTCTGTCTTCTTTTCTTTTGCAACAATTTTCATTGTTATTATTCATCTAAAGATCTTTGTTAATGGTTATCACTAATAGTTTACCATTAATGGCTTTTTATTAACAGTTTATCATCAACAATTATCGCTTATTGTTTAAGAAAAAGTGACATTTAAAATCTTCATTTATAATTTGAACATTTTCTTGTCTTTTAGATTCATTACGGTATTTATCTTTTTATGATCACGACGATACGATACGACGGGAAAGTGAATGACAAGTTAAAAACATAATTTATTGTAGACTAAAAATTTTGATCAGAAATTTAGACTCAATAAAAGATTATAGGAAATTTAAGGAAAAAAATTTCACTGAAATATTGTTGGATTATTATCATTTATCAATTTAATACATCACTATATTTGGCAATTATTTTTCTCGATTATTGTTCAACAAAATATTCATCTTAAGCAAAATGGTGAATGACAAGGCTGTCATTAGTATTATTCTTATAATGAACTGATATAAATCTGTCTTGCGAAAGAATTACTAATATTTGCTTATTTTTTCGAATGAAATACCGATGCTATTTAAAAGAAATTTCAAGAGGAATATCCGGAAGGTGCTATTCTGCTACTATCCGGAAGAAATATGAATTGTTTATTATCCTTTGGAAAAACTGATACTTACTTTGTAATAATGATATTTATTCAGTTGAAGAAATTTACTTCTCTATAATTTATATGCAAATTCAAGAGATAAATTAATACTAATTAGGTAAAGAAATATTAGAGATAGCAAAAAAAAGTATGGGATATTATGATATTGTTATACAAGAAAGGGAAGCAGATACTAATAGGATAGAATTTAATTTTAGAATTACAATTTTAAAAAGAAATCATACGATTTAAAAATGAAAGGGAATAAATTAAAAATGATTTTTTCATGAAATAGAAATACATAGAAATTATAGAATTTAAAAAGAAAAAAATTAAAATCCTTTTTTTTGAAATTTTTAAAGCTGTCATTAATTGAGATATCTTCTTATCTTCTTTTATCACCGTACTTTTTTCTTTCATTTATCTTTATAGAATCTCTCTCCCTTTTCTCTCTCCCTCCCTCTCTCTCCCTCTTTCTCGCTTTTTTTCCAAATCGCGTTAGCATTGAGATCAGTTAAAGTGAAGGAATTAAATTTAAATGCTGGCATTTATAGCAGTAACAAAATTTAGATGGATTCATTTGTCGGAAAAGATCAAACTTGTATTTTCTGACTTCTATTACCTTTTTTTTCTTTAATTTCATTTTCTTTTTAAATCTATTTTGTTTTTAATCTTTTATTCTTTTTCTCTTCTAATTTTGAATTTAAATCCATTTCATTTTAATTATAATTTATATTACCGTTAGCTATATTTCACATATATAATTTTCCTTTTTCCTTTTTGCTTTCAATTTATTTTATTTTATTTTATATAACAAATGAAATTTATGCAAGAAAAATTGATGCATTTTCTACATCATCTTCCTATTTTATACTTTAAAATAAAATATTAATCAAAAAAGTTTTTCCTTACTTTTTGCGTGACAACAAATTGATTATCTCAATGATAATTTTGTTCAATTTGTCATACAGAAAAAAAACAATGAATGATTAATAAATAACTGCTGAAAAAAATGTTGCAAAATTTTAATATAATATTTATAGTTTGTTTGTTTGTTTGTTTTTTTGTTTATTCATACATTTTAATTTCCTTTCTCTCTCTCTCTCTCTCTCCCTCTCTCTCATTTTATAGTATCAAATATAATTGAAGAATTCTTTCTTTTTCTCTCTCCTTCATATTTTATAGTTCAAACATGATTGAAGAAATCATTTCAATTTTCTTTCTTTCTTTCTTCTCTCTCTCTCTTTCTCTCTCATTTTATAGAAGTAATAAAAGGAATAGGAATGAATGATTGAAATAAACGAATTATTATTTATCATTAAATAATATATCATTAAATGATAATATGATTTGTTTATTGAAATTAAAGAAATGATTGCATTCATAAAATTTGATTGTTTCTTTTTTTCATTTTATAATTAACACATTCAAATTTGATGAATGTTAATTATTGAAATGATAGTAAAAGTTTATCGAAGGATTACAAATATAATGAAATCATTCTTTTAGATAATCATATCATTAATGATTGTTGTTTGTCCTCTTTTTGTGCCTTTTGAAAAGTCTTTCCATTTTAATATTTGGAAATTGGTATTTGATTGCTATTATATAGTCCCTTTTCTCTCTTTAAGGAGAAAGAAAGAGAGAGAGAGAGAAAAGAGGACTCTCTCTTCCATTTTCTCTCATTCATTATTTATTTTGTTTACTCATAACTCAAACAAACCTTTGCTATTCTTCCTCTATTATTAATCCATAAGAATTTATTCTATTATAGGCAATTATTTGTATAAATGATCTATTACTATATCATTCTTCAAAACTTCATCAATATCATCATCATTATTTATAATCATCAATTATCATGATCTTTTTACATCAGCTATCATCAATTAATACTGCATTAATAATAATTGATAATAATTAGTGATAGTAATAAGAGTTATAAATTTTTAAAGTAAATTGATAAAGATTTAAAAGGAAAATTACTTGCTAGTTTATCAATTTGAAATCAAAAAATATTTTATGTGAAAAGATGGAAAGAAAGGAAAAAAACAATTGGTATTATTTACAGGTCATTGATATCAAATCTCATTACCATCAGGTGGTAGATAGGTAGGTAAACAATTGCTTACACAAAACGATCGAAAATACAATACGATATTTTCCATTCATTAAAAGCAATGAACAAACTGATTTATATTTGTGCTCTATAAATTAGATCAATCTTTCAACATTCCCATTAAATTACATCTTATTTCCCGGAAAATCGGAGAAGATATACATACTAGTCAGAAAAAATATATATACTATTTCTGCCTAACCTGTTTCCTTTTCTATTCCGGATCAATTTTTGTCTTTACTTTTCAGGATCCATTTTTCCTCTATTCTCTCTTCTAATTGAAGACAATAGAAATTATTTTAAAAAAGAATTTAATGTATTTAATGATTACTTTGCTTCACATACACTGTTCAAAAAATTTTAATTTGTCACTTACGGGCGGGAAAGGAACAATAAAAGAGAGAGTGAGAGAGGAAACAATCGAAAAGAAAGAGAGATAGGGAGAAGGAGAGAGAGAGAGAGAAAGAAGAAAGAGGAGGGTGCCATTTACAGCTATGTCATACAAATCGCCACTACCACTATTACTAACACCATCATCATTGCAGCAACATCACTTACGGCTTCGTTTCAACATTGTGGTAAGGATTTATATCATCGTCGTAACTGCAGTCTGGATCTTTCAATTGCAATTGCAGCATCATTAGCAATGTTATTTTTGCAAATAATAAGGAATAATGACAACTGATGAGATTAATGCAGCTTAATTATATTCCAAGTTTACGATAACTTTTTTTTAGCATTTCATCTCTCCTAAAAAAGAAGCTGTATCAGTGATATTTTCAATGTGGGATATAGAATAAAAGAGGTTAGAAATATTACGCTATGTTTTACGGTTATTACTACGATGACTAAAGCGATTGTAATTTCTATTCAATGATATTTATGTGAGGAGAAAGCAGACAAACACGATTGAGATTGGTTGTAAAATTTTGAAAATGAAATGCCCAACTGACTAGACTAGCACGTTCAGAACCAAATGACCAGCAAATAATCATTTCATTTTGTTCCTAATTTATCCTCTAATTTATCGATTGATTAACAAATTTTTTTACATCGAAATTTATAGATTATTTAATTATTCGATAATATTTTCATATATTTGATATACCATTAATTTACTATTTTAATTAATTCCATTTCCAATTTTCATTTTTCATTTCATTGTTACTTTTTACGACCGTTTAATTTTATTTGTAATTAAAAATTTTTTTACTTAATATCTGATCGTACTGAATATTTTCTTTTATAAATTATTGATTTAATATTAAGTTATTCAGTCAAATATTATTACATTCATAAAATATATTTGATGTGTCGTTTTAAACGTAAAAAAAATATACAATTGATGATAGTATTTCTTCTTTTTAGTGCATTACATTTTAAAGAATAATTAAATTTCTTTCTTTTTTTCTCTCTCCCTCTCTCTTTGTTCATCCCTCTCCCTCTCTCTCTCTTTCTTTTCAAATTATCCCAAAAATGAAATGATCCATTGGATGAAGAAGACATTCCAGCGGTATTTTCTACCTTCTTCCATTGATCTTTCCCCATTTTTTTTCTCTTTTCCATCAATAATTTATTTATACCAGACATTCATAATTATCATATTATTGTTTAAAATTAAGATTTCAAAAATTACCTATAATAATTTTTGTATTTTAAATTAAACTACTAGTATATGCTAATTATGCATTGATAAATGCTTGATATTTTAAAAGATAAATCGGCAAAATTGAGACCAAATGAATCAGATATTCAAATAAGGCCAAATGAATCAGTTATCCAAATGATGCCAAATGAATCAGATATCCAATAATTTCAGTATAGAAATTTAAAAATACTTTACCCAAGAGATTTCACCATATCATTTGAAGCTTTCTATAAGATTAATTTGTTTGATGGAAAAAATTTTTTTATTTGTATATTTCAACAAATAGGTGTGAAAAGGGAAATGTAATATATTCATAAAGCGAATGAGAAGAGAAGAAGGGAAGATAAAATTGTTGATAAATTGAAATATGAATGTAATATGAATATTGATATTTTCCATTCTCTCATCAATTCATATTCTCATCTTCCTAATATCACATTTATTTGAAATGATTAATTATGCTTTGTGTGTTGTGAACAGAAAGATTTTAATCGTTGATTTTCCCATTTCATTATTATTTCATTTTTATTTTTTGAAATGTTTCAAAAATTGAAAATGATTGAATTATTAAGTTTATTTTTCCAACCAATTTCAACTTTGTTGTAACACAAACTTTAAATAGTTGAAATGTTGGGATTAATCTTTTTTTTAAAATCAACTTTATCTTTAACTCAAATGAAGTTTATTGGTATTTCAGATGATAATATATCACCTGATTAAATCAATAAGATGTGATTTACAGGAATCTTTTTTCGTCTTTTTTTAAACTATTCCAACTTTTGGTATTAGCATTTTTACTTTGGAAGTTAATTTAAGAGATTTTGTAAGCTGAACAAATTATCGATAATTTGTATATCATCATCTATCATATCTTTCATTTTCATTACGTTTAATTATAGAATTAAGTTTTGTATGAATAATTAAGGAAAGTTTAATTATTTACTTATTTCATAATTTTCTCACTAATCTAAGAGAAGAAATGGAAAGATATTATAAAATTCATAAAATATTTTCTCAAACATCTATTTTAAGTTATATTAAATAAACATAAATAATTTATCATACAATTTTATTGATAAAAATATAAATAAATAATACCGCATATATGGCATTTACATCAATGATAAATCCGATTATAGTGAAAGTTTCGCAGAATAGCGATTAATGGAGAAATTTGGAAATTATAAAATTTAATCTGTTTATCTTCATTGGCTTACAAAGAAAAAAAGAAATAATTTTCAATGATGATATTTCTACGCTAATTATTATTGTTATGATATTAAATGGTTCATTTAAATTTATAAGTTGACCTTAGTGACCTTGAAGGATTCAATATTGTAAAAACGTTCTTGTAGGAAAATAATTTGCATTAGATGGATAGATATATCAGAGGTCTTATCGAACCAATGTGTACTTTCTGCTTGCTTTGTTATCTTTTCAATGTATCAGCAAATTGATAAATAATTAATCGATATAAATTAAGACGAATATTTAACATAGATTTTCCGTTTGTTAAAATTTAAATGAAAAATGCTTTTTAATTATTTATCCGTAATTTTACAAAAGAATATGAAAATTAGCGTTTCCTTTTCCGGAAAAAGAGTAAAGTTAATCTATCATTTCTTATTTGTAAGGAAATTTTTGGAAAAATATATCAGCGATTGCAATTATTTTTAAATCAATCTTTAAACTTTAACAATTATATTTCCTAATTATAATAATTTTCTTGGCCAATTTGGCCTCATCTATTTGTCATGATGATGATAATGATGACTAGGCTTTCATAGTACTCAATCATTCTCATTATTTTTTTAATAATTAAAATACTCATTGATTAATTCCATTATTAGAAATAGTATGCCTAAATGGAAAATTTAAAATTAATTGCTTACTTTCATCTTTCCGTTTTATCAATTCTTTCAAAATTTTATCTTCTTTTTCATCATTCGAAAAGAGTAATTAAAGTTTTTCAAAAATTAAATATTTTAAATATATCTCAAATATAATATTATCATTTCATTGAATGATTAATATACTGTATTTTTTCTAGTATATTAAGAATTTTGGAGCTGTCATCAGGTAATGGTAGTTAATAAATTGTGGCATATTGTCAGCAATAGTAATAGTGATGAAAAGATAACTGATAAGATCTGGCATATTGCTCTCATTCAGCTCGATTAATCTGAAATCATTTGGTTATTATATTAATATGGTCTAACCCTTAATGTTTTATTTATTTCATTACTTTGCCATTTTTGTTATTAAACTATATCAGAGGTGATATTATTATTAAAATCAGGTGACCGATTTAATAATTTAATTATGTTATTACTAAAATTAGGCAATAAATTTAATAATTTAGATATGTCAATAAAAAGTAACATTTTTTAATTATAATATTTTACAATTAAAAATGAAATACAAAGGTAAGCAAGAAAAGAATAGATAAAAAAAACATCTTACTTCGAAATTTAATCTCCAAATTCAAAGTCTAATTTATTTTCATGCTTCATATATAGTATTAATTATAGAAAATAAGACTATAAAGTAGCTATGATACCTCGTATATGGCATCAATCAATATGTCAAGTCTAAATCCAAACATCTTGCTTCGAAATTTAATATCCAAATTTGAAATTCAAAGTCTGATTTGTTTTCATATTTCATATAGTATTAGCTAGAAAATAGAAGTATAAGATGACTATAATATCTTATATATGGCTATGGTTATTATAATATTGCATTATTATAATATTTGTTTTATTATTTTTCTTTTGATACCATGATACCATAATATTCCAATCATCCTCTTACTGTTTGGTATGATAATAAAAAAAGTGCATGATTTATTTTGCCATATTAAACTTGCTGATAAGGTCTTTTAACATTTTGTATGTGATACGATGTTATCTCTCCATTCGTTGATATAATGATTTGCTATTGATTATTGCTTACACATATATTAAGTTTGAATTATTAATTTATCTAATGGAATTCAAATCATTCCATTCCAATAATATTCCATTCATTTCCTTTTCTTCTCAATAAATTCGTTTTCAATAAATGAATGACTGTTAAGTAATTAATAGTAAATGAAGTAGTACTTAGTAAACAAATTATTCCTTCTCATTTAATAAATATAATACGAAATATAATTTCTTTAACAGTAAATGATAAGTGGCTTTGATAGTGATATTTCTTTCATCAGTAAGTGATAAATAAAGATAATAAATTAATATTTTCTGCCATAATAAATAATGATAAACGAAGTGATAATTTTGCTCTAAGAAATCAGTAATAAGAGGATAGTAAATGAAGTGATACTTATTTCTTCACTTCAGTAAATCTTTAATCATTCTTCTAATAACATTTTTGGATTTATCAATTAATGATCAAATTATACGTTATCATTTTCATTCATACCTATTCATACATCTACCGATTATCAATCATGTTGAAATTTTTGACGATGAATCATTGCTTAGAAGTATCTTTCTTTTTTTAAGCTTTAACTATTTCATTCATTTTTCTTTCCCATTCCATTCCATTCCATTCCCTTTTCATTCCAGTTTGTCTCTTCACGATCGAATAGTTTTTGTGAATATTTCATTTCAAATAGTTTTTGAATGAGAGAGAGAGAGAGAGAGAAGAGAAGAAGAATGGCTATTTATCGTTGTTAACATTGGCTAACGAAATGAAGAAAATGAAGAATGAAATGACTGTCAAAAAGTTTTAGAGTGATGAAAGAAAGAAGGAAGAAATGGACGGAACGAATTATTTTGCATATAAAATTGATATTGATCTGATCAGAAAGAAAATGTTAATTCGTTTTTTTCTTTCATTTCGATTTTTATTCCCTTAAAAAAATGAAACTTAAAAATGGCTTGTAGTAAAGGTTAATTAAAAATTAATTGATAGTTTGCTAATTATATTATTTATTATTTTGTTTTCAAAAAATTATCTTTTTAATATTTTTTTTTGATTAAAAAAACAAAACGAAAAAAGTTTGGTTATTGAAGAAATATTTTAATCTGAGAAATATTACAAGATGTTATTAAATAATTATTGTTAGATGATAATTGATAATTATTAAACGATAATTTATAATTGTTATGTAATAATTATCAGATGATAATTGGTAATTATTAAATGATGATTATTAAATAAAAATTTTTAATTACTGGATGATAATTGATAATTATTAAATGATTATTAAGTGATAAATGATAATTATTAAATGATAGTTGATAATTATTACATGCTTGATGATTATTTTATGTTAATGATAATCATATCGCATTATCTTCTATTTCTTTTTGTTATTTCATTCCTAATTTTTTTTCCATCAATAACCCATATTTGTTTTCCCAAAATTATTTAAAAAAATTAAATAATATTTAATCTACTACAGTTAGCAGCTAATTATTAATTATTCGTTTTTAAAATATTATTTGTATGAATTATTTGACATTTACATATAATTCATTCTTAAAATATTTTCTATTTTATGTAAATGAATTAAATTAGAATTTGTATTTAAGTTCCAAAATAAATTAAGTCCATTTGAACAAAAATGATTGCATAAGGGAAAAGTCAATGTAGAAAATATGCAAGCAAATATGCCAAAAATGTATTATACCTTTTCCACTCAGCAATTTATGGTACTTTTCAAAAGATAGGAAATAATTTATATTGAAAAAATGGAATTAATTCGAAATGTTTTGTATTGGAAAAGAATTGCAATTAATTCGAAATATCTTTGAGAACAATAAAATATTGGCGAAATTATTTTAAAATTAATATTTAGAAGCTAAAATTTAAAAGCTTTTGATTAATTTTCTAACTTATCAACTACATTTAAAAATTTTTTAAACATTAATTGCTCTTTAATCAAAAGAGTTATTCAAAAACAAAGTAAAAATTTCTCTTTTTACATAATAAATTAAATCGTGAATCTTACGTGATTCTTCCGAATCACGGTTACGTGTTACCTGTAAATTGTGAATGTTACGTCACGTTGTTAAGAGTTATTGTAAAACTAAATAATTTATATACCATTTAGTAAGTAAAGTATGCATATTTACCAATAAATTTCTTTTGTATGAAATTCTATCGGATCGTTTTTTTTGTGTGAATTTCTATCGGATCGTTGCAGAAATCAAAAAGTGATGAAAAGTTTGCATAAATTTCAATTTCAATTTTAACATAATAAATTTATTATGGCGTAAAAATTAAAGAGATATTATACGAAAAGTTTGGAAAAGATATTTTGTAAGAGATTTATTTGAAAAGGAAGAAAAAGAGAAAGGGTGGAAATATTTTTAACCTCAAGGTCAATTTTACAAGAAATTTTCTTTTTCTTTTATATTTTATTCAAATTATAAAATGAAAGAAAAATAGAGGAAATTATAGTATTATCGTTAATTTTTCATCTCATCGAAATTCATTCATTCAGCAGAAATGACTTTCTTCATCCTTAATTTTAATGATAAATTTTTCACTTGAAATGATTACATTCTATCTTCGACATTTTATTATTTCCTGTACAAATATAATAACTATTCAACATACAGTTATTTAATGGGATATATTTTAATAATAGGCCATTAAACGGACTCTTCTTGATAGGCTCTTTGAATTGAATCTAATAATCATAACTGATACAACGCTTATTATTATTATTATTAATTATTATTATACTTTTCTTCCCTTTCCCATTACTCTTGCTTATTAATTTTTAAATTACTAAAATACATTTGCGGCATTCTTTAAAGCAAATTTCACTAAATTTTGTTGTTAAAACTTTTTTTTTTTATTGTAAACGAATAATTCTTACAGCACTTTGTTGCCTATTAGTTCTAAAATATGGAAATGTTATTGTATTTAGTTTATTAGGCCGTGGATAGGATTAGTTTGATGTGCTATCAATAAGGCTAATTTCATAGGCTATGGATGAGGCTAGTTTGGTGGAGAGAGGATAAGACTAGTTTAATAAGTCATGGATAGGACTAGTTTGATAGGACATGAATAGGGCTAGTTTGATAGGCTATGGATAGCGCTAGTTTGATAAGTTATATGAATAGAGCTAGTTTAGTCTTGAGATAGTTTTGTTAGAAATACTTTTGTTAGTTGTACAAAATAAAATTTCAATATTTTCATTTGCTCAAATTTATCAAACAATTAATTTTAATGTCCATATTGTAATGTTTAAAGTAATAGAAAGAGTTAATGATTTGAGACAATTCTATTTCAAATAATTCAAGCAAACTCGAGAAGATATACGTATGTTATACATCGGCTGGCAGATCTTAAATAAGATTATTTATTACCAAAAATGAAATAATTTAATGAAATTTCTATCGGAAATGTATTGTATTTGCCGAATGCTTATATCGGAAATTGTTTGTTTCGTCCATTGAATAGAATAGTTTGAAATTAAAATTTATGGCTGTAATTATTCTATTTGTATATTCGTTGTTTTTTTGTAGTTAAAGTTTTAAATGAATAGCTTTTTGTGATTGCCGCTATTCTATGAATCACTTCGTACTATTTCTCTTTTGGCTTATCCTATTAATAATCATTTTACACAATTGCGTATCAGTCAGTTACTTTGAAATCCTCTCATTATAAGTACACATACATCAATGGTATTAGTTGAGATGAAATAGAATTTCATACTATCGCATCACTTATAGTGAAATTTTCACATTATTGGGTATCATTTATAACCAAATCTTCATACCACTGATACCATTTATAATGAAATCTTCATATCACTGATACCATTTCATAAAATTTTCATACCATTGGTACTTTTTATGATGAAATGTTATCACAGTATCATTTATAATGGAATGATCACATCATTGATATACCAGTAATAGTATGCATTGTTTGATATTACCAGTGGTGACAAAATCAAAACATCCAACAAGAATGATAGTAATAGAGTATTGCTATCGGTAGTGCCATATAGCTTCTACCATAAGTAGTAGTGCTATCTAATCAAGTTGAATAGATCGATCGATCAATCGGTCAATCCTAAGGAATGATGTACCAGTGCTTGTTCTTTTTTATCAGTATTATGCAAAATGTCACTTTTATCAGTTTTATGCAAAATGTCAAAAAAAAAAATAAAAATAGGTCATTATAATTATCATTTTATCAATATATGGTTATACGACATTATGTTAACCTTAACCTATTTTTATTTTGTTAATTTAAATAGAATCATTTCCTTTTAATTCAAACAAAATGCATTTTTATCATTCGATTTAATTCCCTTCATACATAACAAACTTTTGGATTTCTTATCTGAGTATTGTTATTTGAAAAAGAAATAGATTTCAATTTTCGAATTTACTGATAATTTGCATACTAATATACGATTATCGCTATGTGAGCACATGCTGTCATTAATTAATTCAACTAATTTTTCATTTGTTTTGCAGAGATCTGTTGGAGCACCTTAGACGGGCATTATTAACAGCTACGGAGTGGTAATGAGATCCGAGAAGTAACGACAAAACCTTTTGCATTGCCTACTGAAATGTCTAATATTCAGATGATGATATTACACAAGGAGGATGATTTCATCCGGGAAGATTCCAGTAGATTTTCTGGCTAGCATCAAGAAAAGCCGGATAAAACCTTCCTGTTTGTTCATACATCCGATCGGTAACTGTTAAGCTTAACTGTTTCACTAGATAGCGCTTTCTTCTAGTCTCTGGTAGATTTAAAGAGACGTCTGGAAGTACTTCATTCTGACTGTTGCCGTATTCGGAATTAATTTTTACGAATAACGAAAAGAATGCAAAAGGGATTTGAAAGAATGGATATATGCGAATATCGCGATATTCTATTACCAAGTCCAATAAATCCAGAAGACAATATGCATATGGTAAGTCTAATTTTTCTCATTTCAATTTCAATTCTTAAAAATTGTTCGCATTTTGAAAAATGATGCGGTAATGATATAGCGTTACGCATACTGGCAACTGATATATTATCAATTAGATTATTTCAAAAATTAAATTTAACAAAAATCTAATTTAATGACATTCTTCTATAGCTTACCATTAGTTTCTCAAGATCTTTCATCATATTGTAAAATTATTTGAGGAGTCAGCATCAGTTGATTTGTAGGATAGTTTATATCGTTGATAACATATGATCCAAGTAAAAGTTATTATCAGTGTTGCATTCATAATTTCAGGAACATTTTGTATCACTCCAAATTTTTATTTTGCTACAGAATAGTGCATACAACGATCAACTGTTATTAATGTTAACATTAGTAATAATTGCAATTGTAATGAATAGCTATGAGAAACGTATTTGAAGCATTCTTATCTCCGGTTATATATGTGAGATATGTAAATGATAAAGTTTTATTACTTTGAAGACCATACAAGGAAAATATTTGATTTAATTTAATATTCCTTTAGTTTAATTCCTTTCTAAATTCTTATGATCACAACATTTTGCGCTTCCTTCTACTATTGATTCATGTTTTATTTTAATGAAAATATCACATCAAGTGGTAATAACCATCATTAAGATGATGATTAGATAACATAATAATTGGACTGTAAGATAATTTATGAATTGAAATTCGGAATTTTAAGAGAGAAATTATCATCTATTCATGAGAGCATATGTTTTAATAAGGAAACAGAGAAGAATTTGAATCTGATAACGAAACTTATGAGCCTATATGTAATGTTTGAAACAGAAATAATTTAAGCTAAATTTTTTCCTAAAATAGATCAACGAAGTGATGAGAATCTGGCAACAATGAATATCTTTAAAATGATTCACTTATATGTAATCATATTCATTGTTCTATTGAAATAATAGAATTATTGTTATTGATAATTATCTTTTATATATATATATATCTGTATAATTAATAACAAATGTCCTTTATGCATAATTAATGATTAGTTCCTTCCCATACATATATTATAATTAATAAACGCAGATGTGGAAAAGCGCAATCTGATTTCAATACACATATTCTCATTTTAAACCAAATGGTGAGTTTTAAATTGCATAAAATAAAATTTTTGTATTACATTTTGATTTTCGACTTCTTTTTTTGAAATTTTTATTTGACCTTGAAAGGTCTATTTGACTGATTTGGTAGTTTGCTCTTATCAACATGAGTATATCAGTGCCATTTATCTATTTTTTTTAAAATACATTTTCTATCAAACTATTTCTGGTCTTGACCTCTTCGAGTGAGAGTGAATTCTAAAGAAGAGATTGATCCGTTGAAAATTTGGGCAATTTCCAATATTGCTAACGAAATTTCTCAGTGAAAGTTAAATTTCTGTTTTTTCGTTATTTGTTTTCTTTGGAATTCTGTTATAAAATAAATTGAATGAATGAAATTTCTTTTTTCAACGAAATTTAATTTAAACGTTTCATTTAAATGATGAAAAACTTTGTTCTCTAAGAATACATTTACTTCTCCCTTTTTGCACTATCACTTTAAAATTTCTGTAAAAATGTATTTGCTGAAATGAGTTGAATCGATTTGAAATGATAGTAATGGAATAAAATTAAATTGAGAAAAATTGTGAAAGAGAAAATTTCATCGAATTGAAGAGATGAAAAGAGATAGAGAAAGATAAATGATCAAAAATTTCAAGCAAATTCATCTGGTAAAGAAAGGATAATTAAAATGAATTGAATTAAATGATACCTTAAATTGTTGCTCAAAGAGTTTTATAGATATAAATGGATTTAAGTTTAGGAAAGATGGCAATGATTTAAAACTTAATATGTTAATAGAAATATATCTAAGATTGATTTCTGAGTAAGTGTTAAGATTGAATGTCTTAGAGAGAATTCAAATGAATTAACGATTGTGCTTGTTCAATTGAGACACAAGTAAATATTGGCTTAACATAGCTGATTGATGAGACTCTCGCTAATGCTAATTTAATTCATAAAGAGATTAATAATTAAAGTATACCCTAACAATTTATAGATTTTAGCCTAGAGGGCTTAGGGACCCTAAATAATGAGATGTAAAAAATTCTCGATCTGAAACATCTGGTGAATTATGCGGATATCGTGAAATATTGCTAGCAAATGTTTTTTCCCATTTTTTTCTCTTTCCTAGTAAATTCCTGAAAAATAACTTCCTCCTCAATTTCAGGACTTATAAATCAAAGAGAAAAAAAGGTTTTCAAAGTCCTACTACGCTTAGACCAAAACATTTTGTAAATGATACATTTGATCCTATAGTAATAATAATAATGATTATCATAACGAAGATTGAAAAGCCTCGAATTCGCAAATAAATAGGATAGATCGGTTTTATTTCATGAAGATTTACTTTTAAGATAAATATCGCTTCAATAACATTTCATGTTTAGAACTGAAATTATCATCTCTCAGAATACATATGTCTTATATTTTTTTTGGACGAAATATTTTACTATACAATCAATGAGACAACAATAATAGTAATCTAAATAATAATATATTTTGTCGTATTATTACTATAATAATATATTATACGATATATTATTATATTGGTATCGTAATAATATGATGTATTTTATCATAATAATACGATATATTGTTATTGTATTATATATTATATATTACGATATATTATTATCGTATTATTACGATACCACTATAATAATTACGATATTACATTGATATCGTAATAATACGAAAATAATTGCTGTTATTATTACTACTACAATTGTTAATGATAAATAATTTCAATAAATGAGAGGCTGTCAGATGTTTACTTGAAGGACATTTCAGTTATAAATGATTAATTATTCAATAAAAATATTTTTGCCGTAATGTTTTACTGTTAAAGTTAATTAATTATCAGAATCACGCAATTAATGTTTACTTTCAACATCTTCTATAAACTTTGGAAAGTTGGCATTTTTAATTTTTTTTTTTAATATTTCAAGTCAGAATTTTGTTACTCCATAAGGTATATTTTTAATATATCGAATTAAAAGTTTGTTATTCCATAAGGTTCTCTCATTTATGTTTAACTTTGTTACTAAGAAGTATGAAAGTATCATTCGTTTATATGTTTTCTCAATAAGTATTTGCTTGACAGAATAATGGATGAAATAAAATTTAATTTATAGTTTTAGACTAGATAGATTAAGATTTATATTATCTGTAAGTATAAATTTAAGACTTTTTAAATTTAGATATTAGAGCTTTTCTGCCATAATTTTTTTAAAATCTTTTTTAAAGTTTCTTTAGCACAAATTGATCAGTCATAAATAAATTTGAGCATCTTAAGAGAATGTTATGATTTGAGAATGTTTAAGAGAATGTTATGGATTTTTTGTTGAGATATTTATATCCATTCAATCTATGTATACCGTACACCTTTGTTCTTACTACTGGACATCGTATATAGTTGATCAAATTATCTGTAGTATACCATATATGGCTAACTTACTGATCCAATATTAATACCTCAAAAGACGCACAATTTTCCAAATTGCATAAATCTAGTATTTATCACTGGTAGCAAATATTCTCATTTACTGGTACGGTATCTGTTGTATCTGCATTTTAATCCATGAAGAACGATATATATGATCATTTTGCATTATATAGAGGTCTATAATACAGTAAATCTTTTTATTATGGTATTTTGGTATAGCTTAGTGTTATTATCTCAATGATATTTGATAAGATTTGTTTTATTATTAAAGATTGATTTTAAAAAAAAATACAATTTTAGGAGAAATGAAATTTTTTTAAATTTTAGTTATTCTAAAGAATTTTACATTTTTAATGATTGTTAAAAAGAGATTTTTTTATAAGAGTAATTTTCATATCGAAAAATTTGATTACTTGAAAGAAATGGTATCGACCGAATAGTTCAGGAATAATGATATACTGTTAACATTGATTTATTATCATTGAATGAGAAAAGAATCAGTTGCTTCCTACTGATATCTTCTTTTAAATTTCGAATTTTTTTTGTCGGAATTTTTGTTTTTTAAAAAAACGAAAAAAAAAGGCAAAATTTTTTTGAGAAATTTCAGTTCATAAAATGTCACGTTAAGTTACCATTACTTTTGTCAAATGAATTTCACTCGTCTTAATCGTTTAAAACAGTTAACTACCAAACGTGAAAACAGTCTTCAGTTAGTGATAAGAAGAATTGTTAATAGTTGCTGGAAGATTTTCGTGTGATAAAATGTTAATCAATTTATAATTAATAAGAAATTATAGTAGATCTAATTCTATTCGTACCATTGATAAGGAATATCATGGATTTTTGAGAACTTGAAACTTTTTGATGGTATCGGAAGGCTCAAGAGTTTTAAGATTTATCTTGGGATAATTCTTGAAAACTACTGATGCACTGATAATCGAATGATAAAGCTTTCAAAAAAGAAAATTGTCATTCATATTGATTGACTGATAAATGACACAAAAAATGCATAAAATTTGTCAGTTAATGACCTTCAACTGCTATAAAAGCTTGTATATAAAAGATCATTGAACATTCGATATTTCTAAAATAGTTTAAGCTTAAGAGATTTGCAACTTTTTTTTCTTTGAAAATGTTTGATTTAAAAATTTTGCTATTTAAAAATCACACTGAATAAATTTGATTTCCTTTTTTTGGTTGGTAACTTTTGAAAAATTAATTTTATCTCTTTTTGACAGCTTTATCTTTATAGTACTTTCCCTTTTCTCTCATTCAACCAGTTTCACCTACTTTTTCATTCCTACAATTATTAGTATTTCAATAACAATTGAAATAAACAAGATTAGCTGGTTAGTAAATATTTAAATTTCAACCTAAATTTTTTTTAATTCAATCTAAATTTTTTCTTTAAATTTTTATACAAAGAAATATGAACATTCATTATCAATTTCTTTTTTAGAAATGTTAATATATAATCTAATTATTATTAATAAATTAATAACTATGATAGTTGAAAAATTAGAATTTTTCGAGAATATAATTTTTAACACAAAGAAAGAAATTGATAAAAATATATGTTAGTGAGAAATGCAATTGTATTGGATATTGTTTATACTGTAGACTATGCAAGTCAATTCACACATAAATGAATATTTATTTTATTCCAAGATCAATTTTCATGTTATTATCACTATTGATTTATAGAAATTAATTAGTTTATGCATAATAATTTCTATTTAAGATTAGCTTTTTTCCTTCTCCTACAGTGACAGCATATAGCATAATTGCAACTTTCTCCTCTAATAAGATGTGTAGTATTACTGTAATGCTATTTTGGTTAGTTTTTAGAGTTTTGCTAAGAACTGTCATTAAAAGTTGATTTAATGAGAATAACAAAGAAGTATTAATATTATTGCCAACAAAAGAGCTATAATTGCAATGAAAAGGAATGAAATTTGAGATTAATTTCGGTTAAGATAATAGAAATTCATTTATAAGTTAGTTCATTGACCTTTTTTCACATAAGCATTATACCAAATTATTAGGGTAATAAGACAGTGATTTTGTCAACTGCAATTTATACGATAATATTTCCTAATTTTATTGCATTCTAAATAATCACTTATTTACAATAATGATTGGGTTGACCTATCCATTCTTCCTATTTGTATCAATGATATGGTTGATCTATCATCCATTCTTCCTATTTATATCAATGATAGGGTAGATTTATCAGCACATTTTTTGCACTTCTTTTATATTTAAATCCATTTATAATTCCATTTTATAAATTTAATTTTGTATTTTATAATGTTAATCTCCTCATGTTAATGCTTTAACTATCTAACCAAATATAATAATATTTTAATTTTAACTTAAAGTATTATCGAGCATTTCAACATTCGTTAGATAATTCTATCAAATTTCTGTTGCTTTTTTAATATTTTGAAATATTTATTTCTATAATTTTTTTTTAATAGAAATTTGAAGCATTTTTTAAAGCCAAATATAAGATAGAGAATAGTGTCATAGAAAATTTTTACTAAAAATAGTTCACCTAAATAAATATATTTCTAGAAATTTATTTTCTGTCAAAATTTATGCAAATTTTTCTTCACATCAAATATTCAAATATCATCCTAATTCTTCAATATTTTATTCTCCAAAAATTTATCTGTTTCAATAATTTTGACAGAAACGTTTAATCGAATTTCTTTTAGTTACACCTATCTTACATCGGTCTAAACATTTTCAGTTGCCTTTTTTTCATACCTATCTAACATTTTAGATTATATTTGTTATTAATAGAAAAAAAAAATTCATAACCATATCGAAATAGAAATATTAACAGCAATGATAAAGAAATTAACATTTATTCACAAAGTGTATTGTTTATCATTGATAATAAATTTATCATTATGTTTAATTAAATAGAATGAAATGAATTATGTTTTATTCATAAATAATATAATTATAGTGTATTTATATTTATACTTTATTGAAATGATATAATATATGACATATATGTTATTGTTGTTATTATTGTTTGTGAAATTTGATACAAAATGATATAAATTTTTACAGTTACAAGGAAGATGTCATTCATCTGCAGCAAATTCACAGGATATCATGACCATAACCGATACTATTACTACCACTAACACTATTACTGCTACTACTACTGTTACTGAAATCCCTACTAATACGATCAACGACAATAATATTTTATTACAAGAACTATTTTGTGAGGCATGTAGTACATTGTATAACGATATCCTGAATGCCATCGATCATCAAATGGTTCGTCATTTTTCATTCATTTTTAATTTGCTTGAATTTATTGTAAAACTTGTTCTTACAGTCACAAAAGAAAAACTTTATGTGAAAAAGACAAAGATTTATCATTCGTATTTTAGTGAAATAACCTTTTGTTCGTTAGGTTACAGCATTATGATCAATGGAAAAGATGGTGAAAAATGCGAGAATGTTGTAATTTATGCCTTAAATATCATATGATTACTTCCTCCAAACTTATTTTATTAAATATTTTATCAAATATTTTTTATATATTAAATGCAGAAAATGGATTATTAAAATTATTTTATATGTGAAATTACACTCATAATTATCGTATCATTAAATTTGACATAATTTTAAAAAGTTCGAAAATTTCATCTTTTAATTAAACTGTACAATTTCATAGAAGAAGAAAAGCTAATATCAATTTACTTTCTTCTTAAAATCTGTACCTTCTTTCGCATTATCAGTTATCATTTGCTAACTATTTTAATTTTCTCCTGTTTTCTTTATCAACAATTATTTAATTTCGATTCTTAAATTTAATTCTGTACAATGATGATATCCATTTATTAAGTACTATTAAATAGCTTCATCTATTACTGTCATTATCGGCACTAGAATGTTTGCTTCATACTATAAAGATCATCAATAATTCTTTTGGTCGCTATTTATTTACTACTAACTTTTCAAAAATTTAAACTTTAAATGAACAGAATCAATTCATTATTTTACACTTGAATTGATAAATGTTGCAATTTTGCAGAATTGCATTTTAACTTTAAACATCATCGTTAGTTCATTCTTCTCTTGCGATATATATACTATATTTCTCGTAGTTGTTTTAAATTAAAAATTTGAAACTAAAATTGTTTTTTTTTAAGATCCATTTTAGCTATATTGAATTTTGATAGCTGTAAAAATAATTTTCTTTTCATCGAAATTTCAACGAAAATAACAAAATGCATCAAATTTCATTTCTTAATTGTTAATTAGGGCAGGTGTATAACTTATTATACCTTGATTTCTATTATTTCAATGTTTAATGCAAATTATCATTAAGCTCTTATTTTAATTTTTAGATTAACTAGGAAAAATAGCTTAATGTAGAAGTCAATTTTTCATTTGTTAAAATTTCTTCCTTACTCTCAGCGAAAAAAAATTGTAAAAGGCAATTTTCAGGTAGGATAAAAGTCTCTAAAGTAAAGGTAAATAAAGTCAATTATTGTTCAATGGTTTGTCTTTCTTTATTTCTTCTCCGAATCATTTATTCTTTCAACACCGGAAGTGTGATATTTGCCTGAAGTATTTAAGTACCTTTTACTTCACGGTTTTATTTACGAATGTTTGACTAAGAAGTAATTTACATATTGTATTCTCCATTAAGTAAATTCTAGCTTTCAAGTATTTTGCTAAGGTCAGTTATATTAGGCATTTAGATCAACCAAATTATTCATATTGACTTCTTTTAGATCTTACATTCAATTTACAATCTCTCAACAATGTTGTATTAATTAGTTGAATATTTAAATATTGCTTAGCTTTTGAAAAATAAACTTCGTTTTTTTCAGTATCATTTATTTCTTTGTTACATATCATTTGTATGTGTCATTTAATAGCGTTTCATTTTGATAATTAATTCAAATTATAAAGTAAAAAAGATTTTAAAAGATGCATATTCATTTGAACTTTAACCTTAAATTATTTAGTTTCTATAAATTGTCTGATTTTAGAATAACCAACAATAATAATTTTTCCCTCTCTTTAACACTTGCTAGGAGTGAGTGACAAAAAGTTTTCTTTTCCTAATCACATTAAAATAATTTCTATGATTATGTTAGATGCTAGCAGCACTAAAAAATAGTCCCGCGATTATATGTACTGGTTCAGAATATTTCAGGTGAATATATATTAATTAGATAATACCAAATATCAATCCATGTTTTGGAGCAATTTCAAAAAAGAAAAGCCTAAAATTACACAAATATCACAAATCATTGATATAATTGTTGAATGTTAAAATTTCCCACTTTTATGACATATTTTAATGTAATTTTAAAAAAGGAAAAAGATTCTTTTCTTTGTCAATTATAAGAGGAATAATTCATTAAATTTATTTGCTGTATTAGAATGAAAATTTTTCTAAAATTAAAATCATCCAAAACTCTCTCTTCCCACTATGTTGAAATTAATTTCCATCCATTACATTAAGCAATTATTGCGCAAACTGAAATGACATATTTTTGGAAATAGCAATTTGAATAGTTTGTTATTTTCTTTTTAAAAAAAGAATTTGTGATCTTAAATCTGTAAGTATTACACTATTCATTTTAGATTACCTAAGTATATGTTATCTAAGGTATCGCTTAGTGTAATCAACGATGAAATGAGTATTTTTAAATAGACAAATAATGTATATCTGTTGAAAATGAAATAAATACTTTACCTATTTCTGATTACCTTGTTGAATTTCAGGAATTTCTATCAAAAAGTTGAAATTTCAATTTTCAACACGATAAGATTTTGCCTAAATCCCTTTTCATTAATTTAAAATCGAATCGACGATAAGTATTAGATTTCATTTTATGTATACAGTGATGATAGGTATATAAATTGTTAGCTCTGCTAAAATCTTCAATACTTTATTTCTATCTTTATATTTCGAATTCATTGATAGTATTCTCTTTCCTCTTTCTGATATCATTTTATTTTCAACCTAGGATATCATATCATATATTCTGACAACTTTCATCAAAATTCATCACTGTAATTTTAGTTTAAAACTTTGATCTAATCTTCAAATTAATAAATTTATTTAATAATATTCATAATCTATTTCTTTCATTTTATACTACATACTGCACTTTTTATTTATTTATACATTTTATACTGCACTTTTTATTTATTTATAAATTTTTTCAAATTATTGAAATGATATGATACTGTTTAATATATTTGTATTTTAATAATTATCAATTAGAATATAAATAAGTCCATTCTATTATCTCTAAAATTTCATCAATAATTATTACAACGTACTACACATACAAACATTTTAAAAGAATTTTTCATTGTGAAATTGAAGTTAATTTTTTTTTATAAACTAAGCAAATAATTTATTGCACTTTACAGGTAGTCAACGAAAGCGATATTTTACGTCGCCGAATGGAAATTATTGAGCAAGGCACTGAACTATCGGACGCTCTTCCACAATTGACAAATTTGGTTACTTCAAAGTAAGTAAAATTGTTTTTTCGTAGTAATTGAAATTTTTGAAATGATTTTGTTTAAGATCAAAATTTTTAATTATAATATAATCATTGAAATTTCTATTTCAAATATAATTCGTAATAAATTTAGGAAAATTTTTTGAATTTTTAATGTCATAACTATTTTTGTATTTATCCACTTAAAGGTAAGAATTAAATGTTTCAGAATTAATCAAAAATTTTAAATGTTTCTTTTTTCTGTTCTAAAATTTAAAACGTATAAAACTTAGCTTATCGCCGCTCAGTTTAAAATTCATAACTGAGATTTCATTCAAGATTAGCGTTGAGTTATGCAATCAGAAGTATCCTAATATTTCATGCCATTTCTGTTTCGCCCTCTTCTAAAAATATGAAAGCATAGAAGCCGTTTAGGATTAAAGATTACAAAAATAATGCTTCTTGATCGGGTGGATTCCGGACAGCAACTGTTGTTGCATCTATTCTTCGCACAAGAAGTGCTATAAATCGTAACAAAGATTATATCACTGATTATAAAAAGTGTCGTTATTGCATCACTAATATAATGATAAAAAGCGTCGCTAGCTAAAAATTTATTGTACTCAAATATCGAACTTCTTGTATATTAATTATCAGAACTTGTGAAATAGATTAATCAGTCAGATGTTGAAACTTTTATTTCTAGAGCGCTTTTATCAAATGAAAGTGACAAATTTGTTGATGAAAATGAAATTTATTGTTGTTGTTGTTGAAGAAAATAACTCATTCTACTCATCCCATAATTTATCTAAACTTGTTTGCACCGATTATCAAATAAAGAAGTTTGTAACCTCACTTATAAACTTTGCAATCAATTGATCAGTTGATTAAATTATTACTTCATGTGATTCTCTCATGTTCCGGTTGACCTTGCAAATTTTTTTCCTCCGACTGGCAATGTATTTCTATGAATATACTGTCTGAAGAAATTAACCTAGCATTCAATTTACTAAATTTAATAATTAAGAATTTGTTACCAAAGTTTAGCGTTATGAATTATTAAAATATTGTTAGATATAAAGTTAAGGATTTCGAGTACAACATCTGAAAATAAATGGCTTCTAAACATTCTTCATTAATATCATCGATTCTTAAATCAATTAATATGGTATATTATCTCTTTATGGATTATGATACTGATGGAATAATTTACCTGTTTGGATAAGATTAATCAGTTCGATAAATTCCATTTCAATAATTCTTATGATCAAATAATTTTTAGTTTCAAATTACTATTTTATAGCTTTACTTTCATAATCAACTTCATACAATACTTATCTTATTTATCATTCATTATTACATCTTTATCAATGTTATTTTTATTTATAGTTAATAAAATAAGCAACTAGCTTGAATATGATAAATTAATATTTCTTTTTTGAACTGATGTATTTTTTAAAATTTTATTAATTATTGATCTACTAACTGATATCTTGTTATCTTTGACAAAATTAATTTGTTCATTTGTAATGGAATAATATATATTACAATAAACCTTACATTATTCATTAATTTTATTCCAAAAAAAAACATTTGTAAAATAATGGGAACAAAATTATGAATTCGTATTCTAATTTTTTTCCTGCAAAATTATTGCATAAACGTGTATTATCTAAACGAGCGATTTTATTTGTGACAGATTTCGATGATTTAAATTATTTAAATACTATTAATTAATTCAAAAGCCATTCTTAAATCTTTCATAAAATGGAAATTGAGAAGTGTTTTTTTGTTGTTGTAACACTTGTTCATATGTGGGAAAATGAGAATTAGGAAAATTTTCAACTAAATCAGATGGCGAATTGATTAGCTGATTTATTGATGAATTGATCATCTGATCTATTTTCTTGAAAATAATGAAAATAGAATAATATACAAATTCTGGGAAGATTTAAACTATTTTTGAATTTAATATTTCAAATGAAGCGGATTTTAAATTTCCAATTCTTTGGAGCACTATGTTTGTATGGCGTAAATATGATGTTATATCTGACAGTTTAAACTCTAAAGTTAATGATCATATGCACTTTATTTTAATTAGGATTTAAATATTTAAAAAAATAAAACGATTCCAATATTTACGATTCTACCGATAATTCGGTAGAACCTTATCGTTTATCAATTTATCTTCAAAGTAAGTTTACTGATAATTTTCTGCCATTTCTTCAAATTCGCTTCCGATTGTTTCGAAATTCATATTACTAACTTTTCGTATCCTTTCATTTCACATAATTTGTGCATCATGAACTTATGATTTCACCTTTCGTTGTTTCGGAAGTTATGAATTTATAATTCCCTTTGTTTCTTTTTTATGTTTAGGCCTGAATGGTATTACCAACTTGCTCAACTAAATGAATATTTGACCTTTTTTATATTTCTTAATTTTTTTGTCGATTTAATATTTCTTCCTTGCATAATAATATCATTTAGTTTTAGCTGTTAGGCTTCATAAATTCTATTAGCAATAAAGATTTCTGACAACTATTGGCATGCAATTTCTGACAACTGTTGGCACTATTGGCATGTAATAAAACTATGGAAAAGTTTTATTATAATTTTAAAAATGAAATTTTGATATGAATACTTTATCTCTTAATGAATGAAATGTATAAGAGGAATTTAGTATAAAAAAAATTTTTTGTGATCTTCGAAATTTATGGTCATTGATCTCTCATTTGTTGTAATATAAAGATCCCATGCCTTTGTTTCTTCTTAGAAATTCCTACATTTTTTTCTGTAATTTGCACAATTTATTCTAATAGTACAATTTAATTACTTCAGTTAGCATTTTCGTTGTAATCATGAAATTAAAAAGAAATGATTTCAATTTTAGAATCATAAATACAAAAACTGAAATGATATAAATTTCAGATTAAGTACGATTAACCGTGCTATGGAACATCTGAAATTGAATCAACGGTCATCCGTAGAAAATGCCGAAAATGCTGCTAAAGGTTAGATTATTTTGTCACAATTCAAATTCTATTCTAGAGATCATCTTCTGTCTCTTTTTTAATGCTTTTTATGAATATCGTAAGGATAACTTCTGACATTTCGTTGATCGTTTAGAAAACAGAATCTATTTTTATGATGCTTAATAGGGGAACAAAACTTTGATCGTAGGATAAGCAGAATATGAGGATAACTTCAAGAACAGATCGATTAAGCATTAGGTATCTTTATAAATTTTAAATCAATATTAATTTTAGAAGAAGCTGAACCAACAGCAGTATCGGAGCTTCGAAAGTGGCTTCAAACGATGAGTGAAAAGCTTTCTGTAATGGAAGATAAATTTACGAAAGCAACACTTGCCCGCAAAGAACTGGATCGTTTGGCTGCTGACCAACAGGTCCGGTTTTTCTTTTGTTTTCTTCTTTCATTTTGACAAACTTAAACTAGATATTTCATACTTCTTTGCATTAATTTGTTTTCGCAATTAGACCGGTAGACAAATGCGATGAATAAATATTTATTTATGGAATACTGCAATATAAGACAAATTGCAAATGTATCTTAGATGTAGCAAAGTTTTGCTGGTTCCTTTCTATCAGAAATTTAATTCTTAAAATTTAAATTTTATTCGAAGGTAATACTATGAAAAACTTTATGTTTCTTTTTACTATTGAAAATTGGTTTTAATTACATTTATCTTAAAATTATTAAAACACTTTTTTACCTTGAAAAGGATAACTTCGCCTTTTTTATAGCAAATTCATAAAAATTATTTATTTTTCTATAATGACTTGTCATTTTTTAACATTTGAATATTATTACTATATAGGTAACATAAACCAATTATTACTGTATAGATAATATAAGCCAATGAATAATCATATGAGATATAGGAAAATAACTTGCCTATATATGGATAAATAGAGAAAAAAAGAAAACTACTTAAGGTCAATATTGTTAATTAAAGGTAATGGAAATAAATAACAAATAAATTTAAAATTATATTTTCATTTTAATTAAACAATTTTCTTGTTATTTATTGTATGTGTTGTAATTTATGCAAAATGAATAAATCACATCGAACTTTTCCGTTAGTAAAATTAATAATTTAATATTTTTCGAAACTTTAAAATTTTGCGATTTCTTTTACTGAATAAATCAATGAGGAATTAAATATGAAAATCTTCAGAGTGAGAATTTGAATTAAATATCAAAATCTCTTTTCTCTTTCAGATACTCAAACTAATAATACTTAGTTATAAAAAGATCTAGAAGTAGGTGCTGCAGGTGATAATTGATTACGATTAACATCATCAAATCTGATTATTCCTTCACTATGAAAAATATTTTATTATTTGGTAGTTGTAACATAAATGTTGTTTGTATAATAAAGAATATCGATGAGATATCATTTTATCTACAATAGTGAATGATAAATGATATGAAAGAGTACTTAATAAACGATGCTATCAATTGAATAAATGAAATCTTTCAAAATTTATTTCAATTAAAAAAAATTGAATTATATAATTATTTTGTAATTTCAAATTGTTTGTATGATTATTTTATAATTTCAATTATTTATATAATTATTTTATAGTTTCAAATTATTTATATAATTATTTTTATAATTTCAAATATGATTACTTTATAAATTCAAATAACAATTATTGATAATTTCAAATTATTTATGCAAATTTATCTAAAAAAATATTCATTCAAAAAAAAAGTTTTTCTTTTCTTTTCTTTGACAATTTCTTCTTTAAATATGCCGAAAATTTTATAATTGAGAAAAAGAAAGAGAAAAATAAAATTAAAATATTCTTTCTTTCTTACAATCAATCATTTTTATTATCAATGATAAATCGTTTGTCTCTTTTTTTTTCACTAGCAATTTAATTCTTAAATATATGAATGTGTGTGTGTGTGTGTGTCTGTGTCTGTGTGTGTGTGTTCATATAACCTTGAGAATAATACACAGATATATACGATCATTCATGCAATATTACTTTTGTAAACCATTTACTACCACTACCCAATCCGGAGTATTTTCAACTGTATTACTACTACCCATTACTACATCATCCGTTTTGGTTCAATCACCCCGTAATCCGTAATTATGCGTACTTGTTGTTATTGTTGTTGTTGTTATTATTATTATTATCACTGCCGGTATTAATGTTGATGTAGATTGAATGATAATACTTCATAATTGCTCATTCATGCGTGTATATCATTTATTATTCATCTATCTGTTTTTTTGTTGTCTTTTCATATATTTTAAATGCTTGTTTATAATAAAAAGCAATGATTGTAATAATAGTAATAATAATAGTAAAAATAATAATAATACTAATAAAAGTAATAATTTTACTATTATTGAAGTGTCCCAAATCATGCGATGGAAATCATGACATTAATAAATAACAGTAATGACAATAATAGTAATAATAATATTGTTAGCAATAACAATTGTAACAATCATAGTAACAATTAATAATAATAATAGAATAATTTTATTACTTATACCGGATTATGTGGTAAATAATGACGATAATAGTAAAAATGATGATAAAATAATAGTGGCAATAATCTTAATTGTTTTCACTACTAAACTTGTTTTTGGATTATATAATAGAAATATATAATTACCTGAATTGAATAAAAAAATAAGAATATATTGTAAAATATTAGGTGATATAGGTGAAACCGATTCAGATATCAGTTATAAACAAAATTTCAGGATTGCATAGCCCAAAATAGAAATGTGTTTCGCAGATTTTCAGGGTACCAGGAATAGCAATACTTTTTACTCTGAATGTTACAGAATAATTTAATGTATTTTAGTGGTCAATAGATACATATAATTACCTATGACAGGTATAAATGAAGGGAATTTTAGTATTAATATATTAATTATTTATGATTGATTAAATGCGGTCTTGCGGATATTAAGAACAGCGTTGGCACGATTAGCTCTAAGAGGGGAAGAGGGATAATAGAGATCAAAGAACAGTTTAATTAGTTAGTTATTAATATTGGACATTTGATTGATCAGTGATTTGTACCAAACAATCGATCGTGCAATGGATTAGTAAATTATCATTTTAAACGAATAACTTATCACTACTGTTGCTAATACTTTTTTTTTACTTAGATTAACCTTCTTTTTTTTGGCTCTTCAGGTCAACATAGCTATAATTTATAGAAAATGTATGTGTATTAAATATATGTGCTCCATATAGTGATTAATTAATCACACTAATTAATTTTTGTTGTTTAATTTTGAACTTGTAATAATTACATACAGGTTGGAAAAAAATGGAATAGGAGTAAGGTCAATAAATTTTTGAGCATAAAATTTAAACTATTTTGATTGACCAATAATCAATGAACTTGAAATAATTTCTATCTATTCCTTTTCAATTAATTTTTTTTTCAATCTTTTAAAAACTAAATTCTTTTGATAGATTCCTTATAAAATATTCAAACGTATACGATAGCGTGACATGGTATTATTAATATTTGTTGGTGACCATATGACCTTGCTATTTACCTTCTCTTCATAAAATATAGTAATCTTGGAAATTTCTCTTATCTTTTGCTTGTTAAAATATTTCTATTCCTTTTAATATGCGTTATTCTATCATAACTAATATCTATCCATCTATATTTATGGTTATTTTCCAAGTGAATTATCTTACAAAAGTTCTAATCAATCATATCATTTTGATTATCACTGTATGCGATAAACAAAACCATTAATGTTGTAATAGTTTTAAGCGTCTATTAATTTTCATATTGAATAAATGATCGTATGTTACAGTTATTTAATTCTTATCAATTTAATACAGTTAATTAATCTTAATTGATCTGTCTTATTTTCCTCCATCCAATCTCATATTTCATTTTTAAACTGACAAAAAAAAATAAAAATAAAACTTTTACTGAAAATTTAAATTAATTAATTATTATTAATGGTAATGATTACGGGATAGACATGTATTTGTCATGTGTTCTTAATTGATATGATAAGAGTGATCTGTAATTTAGCTTATTGAATGAGAAAAAATATAACTGATTATCAATAATATTTGATTTTAGATTCTCCAGTTACAAATCGAAATAGATGGCCATACGTTAGTGAATAACGTTCAACGAGCTGTTAACAGGTAATTTCATCTTGCAATTTGCATATTTAAATTTTGACTTCAATTTTGGATTTATCATTTATTTTGTTAAACTTTAAAAAAAAATTATAATCCAAAAATTGAAATTCAAAAATGAATTTCAATAATTATACTAATTATATTCCTTCCTATTTCCATGTATCATTCATACTATCATCATATAATGATAATTAATTTAAAAAAATTTCAAATTTTCAAAAGAATTCTTTTGTTTGGTAAAAAATTTCAAATTTTCAAAAGAATTCTTTTGTTTTTCTTTTTTTTTGAAAATTTCTTATTTGTAGGAATTTGGAGGTAAACGAAAGAGGAGCCGATCGTTGGATTCAACGACGACAACGACATTTAAAAACATTGACAAAACGTTGGTATCATCTGTGGATTCGATCTTTATCAGTACAATGTCGAATTGAATATCAGTTGGATCATCTTCATTCTGTATGTTTTATTGATTTAAATTTCAATCAAATTGCTGGTAGCGATTGCCGGTGGCTTGAAAAATGAAAAGGTTAACCTTGTTGACTTCTTATCAAAAATCGCTCACCAGGTTAATATCACTGACTGCTGAATATATGTATTGCATGCTAAAATGAATTTTTATTTTATTTTATTTTTATTTAAAACAATCAGAAATAATTAACTTTTTCAATTGCTTAATTTATTGATTAATACTGCTAAGAAAATAGACTTTGGTAGATCATTACCGTATTTCACTCATTTTTTAGGCTATCTGAATCAAATTTTATCCATTCTTTTGGAATAATTTCATTTGTTAAAATTTTTTTTCAATTAAATGAATATTTAATAGTTAATATCAACAGATTTTCCCTATCTTAGAGTATATGAAGCCATATTTTTTTGAATATTTCTATTTTGTATGTGACAATGATTATTTAAAACAATAAGAAAGCTAAGAAAGAATCAGTTTTATTAGCATAGCAACTTGGCAATTATGTATTTTAATTAATAATAAAATTAGTGAATAGAATTTGATAAAAGACAAATTTATAACAGAATTTGATTAGAAGGAAAAAAATATCGTCCAAAAGATAGGCAAAGAAATCATCTCCAATGAAATTCTTTATTATAAATTCATTTTTTCTCATTATCAAAAACCTTAAAATTATAATATCAATCATTCATATCGATCGCATAGACCATTTGGAAATACAATAATAACAATTTTACACATTGTCACAGTAATGTATGTCTTCCAATAATTTTCGTGACATTTTTGAATTGATTTCTCAAAAGTTATAGGCAACCATCGTTGTTAATTCGTCGTACAATCATTACCACTTTGTAGTAAATGTTTCGATCCGATTATCTTTTAGTTCTTTTTTTATTTCTCTTCTTTTCAAAATTTAAATGAAATAATTGAATTTAATTTTCTTTTGTTTTTTAAAAAATAAAAACGAAGAAAATTAGCAACAAAAAGATTAAAAAAAATTTTAGTTTTCTTTGTTGCTTTTTCTCATATTTAAAACCATTCTATCATTTTATTTTCGATTTAGCATTAAATAAAAATGATTTAAAATTGCTGCCAGTATTTATGCATTTTGTTTAATTTGAAGAATTTTTGATATTAAAAGAAAAATTATTTGAATTCATATTCAAATTTGTATTTGATTACTATCAGACTTAACATACCACCACAATGGCCTAATTTTGCGACGAGTTTCCTCTAACAACCAGTCAATTTATATTCCTCACTTTCACCCATCTGCTCCCCTGTTGTATACAGATGTATTGTGTGACAGGAATTCTATTAAATGCATTATCTTTTCCTCTCATTCAAAAATTTCCCCGTCATTTCATGGATTTCTCAAAATTATTAATCCAATCTTATTCGCATACTAATTTTTTTTCCCTGCTGATTTAAGAAATTCTTGATTTCTTAGTTAGCCTACTAATTCGATATCTGACAATTGATCATCAATTGTTGAAATTTGTTTATCACTAGCTACTATCAGCAAATATCACTCTCACTATTCCTGTGTAAAATCATGATGTTTGCAATCTATCACATATCATTGCCATTATTAATATTGACTTTTTTTCCTACGAAATTTTCCTATCATCAAAATATTTCTCATTAATCATTATCATCAAAAATATCATCATTCATTTTTAAATTTAACATATCATTCATATTTTATCATCTCAAATGTATTTGTTCTATCTAATTTTATATTATTGATAAATAATATGCTTTAACAAATTTCAATAAGAGACATTTTGACATGAGCAGAGAAGAATGAAATGATTGAATCCTTCCTCTACAACATACCTCTTTTATCAAACTTTATTGTCGTTGTCTGTCGTATGTCGTCATTCTTATTCATTTAAATTTCCTATCCTCACAAACAATTTTAACTAAAATTTTTGCTCTTTCATTATTGCTACTTGAAAATGAAGCTTTTCTCATTTGATTGTACAAAATGCATTTATTTGAAAGAAATGGATGAATAGTTTAAACAATTTCGGTGTTGTAAAACTTTTTCGATAATTGACAATTTACAAAGGAATAACTGAAAGGAAAAAAAGAATAGACGAAATTGTCGCATAAATGGTCGCAGCTGTTTCTAACCATTCTATTGTTAATCCATTTTTGTTGAATTAATTAACAAAAAATTAGGCAATTTTTTACTTAAATTTTTATTGCAACGATTTGTACAATCACTTTTCCTTTTGTTTTTCAAATTTTTCTTTTTTCATTTAAATGAATTGAAAACGAAAAACAAAAATAGCATAAATCAATACCATTTTTTACTTTTCAATTTTTCCTTCTAATATATTTATGTATGTGTTTTTGCTTGCTAACAATATTTTCTAATATATTTCACTCTTCCGTTTTTCCGTTTCTTCCTTCCGTTTTTCCGTTTTTTCCTTTTGCTTTTCTTTTTTCATTTATTTTATAAATAATTAGACAAAACTGATTTCTTGTTTTTTTGATAAACGATTGAATTATTCATTTAAAAGTTTACTTTTTATCAATGAACAAACATTTCAAGGAAATTTTTTTTTGTGTGTATTTTAGTTTCTTTTTAATTTATCCTAAATTAATTAATGATAATTTATAATTAATAATTTTGTTAATATTTCAATGAAATGGCTTATTGAAATATTCTTTGAGATATTATTTCATTGTTTTAAAATAATTGTAAATGAATATTTCTTATTGAATTGATAACAAATTTAGGCGAAGAAAAGTTTTTCAATAAATTTTCTTTCTTTCTTTCTTTTTCATATTAGCAATGTTAGCAAATTAAGCGATAAGAATGAAAAGATTTTTTTCAGTAAGCTTTAATAATTCAAAAAGTTTTCTTTCTTTCTTTCTTTCTTCCACTTCAAATATTTGTATTAAATGAAAAAAGTGCCATCAATTTCTATTCCTTCCTATTGACTGACAATTGTTATTTTTTTAGATGATAAAAGCAAAAAATCATTGTAATAAATATTCATTATAATGGATTAAGATATTAATGAAAAATAATCATTGTAATAATTAGCATATCAATAAAATAATCATTGTAATTATTAACACATCATTAAATAATCATTGTAATAGATTAAGATGTCAATGAAAAATAATCACTGTAATGATTAGCATATCAATAAAATAATCATTGTAATGGATTAAAATATCAGTAAAGTAATCATTGTAATAGGTTAAAATATCAATGAATTAATCATTGTAATAGATTAAAATATCAATGAAATAATCATTGTAATGGATTAAGATATCAATAAAATAATTATTGTAATGATGCTAGAGAAAATATCGGTATGTAAATAAACTTTAAAAAGTTAATTAAAAAAAACTTTCTAATTAAAAATCCAACAAATAATTATTACAGTATCATATTATACTAAATATTTACTAATTTTCTTTTGTTTTATTTTTCAAAAGAAATGGAAAATTTTCAACGAATAATAAAAAGTTTGAGTTATTTTTCATTTTATACGTATGATTTTGATTGTTGGCCTTAAAATTAGAATTGGGACAAATTTTTCTTATCGATAAAATATTCCATTCTTATCCAAAAAGAGTTAAGTGCTCACAAACTGATGCATTCCTTCGTTTTTCTTTAATCCATTGGGATTTTATTGATAAATTATCACATACATATAATACATATGTATATATTCTATCCATTATATTTCTATTTTTTATTTGTCCTCTCTCTCTCTCTCTCTTTCATTTCTCTTTCTATTTAATTTTTAAAATTAAATAGGAATCAGATTGGTTTATATTTTCTATAATGTACTCTACTCAAATAGACCAGTTTATATCAGTTTAATCATATTATATATCCGATAAAATTCATATCAATTTTATTGATTCAATTATTGATTGGTTTAGTTTAATTGTTGTGAGGTGGAAAATAAAGAGAAAGATAAATTTATCATTTTGAAATATACTTATTAAATAATTCACCTGTTCGTGTTAAAAATATACAATTCCTAAAATGAATTAATATTGTGGTACCATTAATTAAATCATTATTAATTTTACTTTTTAAAAGCTTTTTATAGTTATCGATTCTTTCATGGGCATTGTTAGCCATATTTCATCTTCCGTACACCTGCCCATCTATAAACATATTCATGTGATAGTCATCAACTAATTAATGTGCCATTGATAGTATCGCCCCGTTTCTACCTCATTCACAATTTTGCACAACCTTTTATTATTGAAGCAATGCAGTATAACCTTTCGTATTTTCACGATAGGCTATTTACCTTTATCTTTACTTTTATTATGTATTATTCTTTCATTCATTACCTTTATTAAAAAGTTGTTTACTAATTAATGTAATTATACTTTTGTGTGAAAATTTTTTTCAAAATATTTGACATTTCAAATATTTCTATCAATGAGAAACATTCCATTTTACTTATATTTTAGAATTATTGCAATTGTAATTTTCCGAATTATTATTAGTTGTTAATATTCATTTAGTTGACAGATTATTTGAATTATCTTTATGATCAATTTAGTCTTCGATAAATAAGAATTTCATAATTAAATGAGCTCTTTACAATTTTTCAAGTACTTTCTATTAAAATTTGTTTAGTTTTATTTGGGACATTTTAATGACAGTAAGATTAATAAAATTGGCAATAAGTGAGTATATCGATTTTTTTACAATTTCATCCATTTATAATTTTTGGAATTTCAAATTCCTTTGTTACTTCTTCACATTCGGTCAATTGAAGTCAATGTCATATTGCAAACTGAGCGTAAATTCATCCATCATTTTTCAATTTCATTCTCATATTTCTATAATTGAATTGATATTGGAGATATGATAAAATTGTAGAATGCTATTAAATGATTGAAACTTTTAAAGAGCATTTTAATTACCTGCCAGCTTTTTTTTCATTTCTTTTTTTGCTATCTATTTAAATTTCTTTAAGAGAAAATAACGAAGTAAATAATATAATTGTGAAAAATTATTATCATCATAATAACATCACAAGTAATGCTATCATTATCATCACTTGTGATATTATTGTGTTAATTTATTGACGCTATTGATGAATAACATTTCTCCTAGTTTTGCAATCGAACATTCATATCTTACTATAGAAATTTCAATCAATATAATGTTTTATGATAAAACATAAATTTTCTTTTTGTTGTGATACAGTTGTTTAAACATTCGTCGTATTGCCGTCATCTTTTTATTACCATCAATATGATCATTTGTTGGTTAAAAAAAGTTAGGTAAAATTTATCATTTATGGGTAATTTTAAGTGTAATATGATTGAAGGAAACAGCAGCACAGGGGTATAATTCTGCAATGATTTCAGATTTCATTTTTAATAGCGATAATTGAAGATTATTCTAATTAATGAAATATTATAATGATTAAATGCTGATAATATAAGGAACAGCGATAGGATGAATGATTTCATTTTGTGCATTCGTCGTATATTTCTAAAGTATCTTCGCATCACTGACCAAAATTATGAATGTAGTAAGAGAAGAATAAGTGAAAAAAGACGAATGATAAGAAATGTGTTAGTTGCAAAGCATATGAATGTATCTTATTAGATTTATTGTTCACCATATAATCTTTGACCTTCTTATCAGGTCTTACTTATTATTGATTAAAAAAATCTTTAAAATTTCATCGCTACTATTTTAATTAATTAGCGACAATTGATTGATAATAATCACCATTTAATTAATAATAAGAATATAATGATAAAAGTAATGAGTGATAAACGGTAAATGATAATGTTAGATGTTAAATGTATATGATACATAACTGATGATAATGATAATATTGATTGCTATATTATTGGTAACAGATTTTGAAAGTAATAAATAGTCAATAATATTATGCAAAGAAATGGTTTATTGAAAAGAAGGAAATCTTATTTATGCAAGCTTAAAGTGTGATGTTTATGAATTCATCAAAATAATAAAGGAATAGGAATAAATGCATCAATGTAGTATATACTTCTAATATTACGCCTCGCATATTCACGTGATCACATTACTTTATGACAGCTTTCAACGATGAGATGATAACTTTGCAAATATATCTCCTCCGTTAATGTTAACATTTATTTATTTACTGATAAGCTTACGTATACTTTAATATTTACTTTGCATTTGTTAATTTTATTGTAGCTTATGTTGGCATAAATATGAGATATTTGCGATTTGATGGTTCCATAGAAGAGAGAGGGAAGGAGAGGAGGGGTTAAAGGTTACATTTTTTAGGATACGGTTAAAGGTTACACATAATGGGATGTGGTTTTTTTTTTAAAAAAGCGCATTGCAAATGTAAATGTAAAGGTAAAAGAGTGAAAGATATGAAATTAGTGAAAATGAAAACGAATTTGGGAGTGAATGAAATAAGATAGCAATGTTGAATTTTTACAGAATGATGATGAATCAGAGAGTGATCCGGAATTACGTGAACCACAGGTGAAACGGCGACGTCTTCATAGTAGTGATAAGAAGTGGAAGGAATATGAGGAAACGAATAAGTTAGGAGGAAGAGGAAACAGCGACGATATTATACCATTCGCTGAAGAGGAATACGAAAGCATCAATTGTGAAACGATGCCACAAACTGAGTTTGTATCATATCTGTTATAATTATTACGATAATAAAATATGAATTAGAAAATATTTCATAAAATATTAAACTTCTTTGATAGCATTAAAATTTATTGATTGGTTGTTATTAATAATTGGATTAAATCAATGGTACTATTAATAGAATGGTACTAATAATGAATGAATGGTACACAATAGAAGAAGTAAACTTAATGAATGAATGAATAAATGTGATCATTAAGCAAATAAATAACAATAAAATGTGATTTATTTATTGTAAGTGAAAGGATTATCAAATTTAGGGAGGAATATTCATGGAAAATTGAAGAGGAATTGAAATTGGATGAATCGACGTGTTCAGCAATAACAACAACAACAACAACAACAACAATAACCAATAATAGCTCTATCATAACGGATCGTCATTCTGATATTAAAAATTCCTGGAATGATAAGATGAATAATCTGCAAGGAGTGAATTCTCATTTAACGTAAGTTTATTTGATTTAATTGTTTTAACCAAAATAATTCCATTATTTTTTGCGTGCTAATATTTTAGATTTACATTAATGTTTCAATGTTTACTATTGAAACCATCAAATCTTTATTGATTCAGGAATTTCGTCAATAAAAAACAGAAATTATATTTTACGTTCTTTTCCGGAATGGAATTATGATCCTATAATTGGATCTATTTTTTGAAAAATGATAATAATTTGTGTGCCAGGAAATATTGTATGAGCATTAGAATTCTCTTCTTTAAATCATTCATTACTTATCAGTGAAAGTTTTATTTATAGATTGCTTTTATCATCAAATATCACTAATAAACATTTATTTTTAGTCGGTCTTCACCAACGGATGTCGACGAACAGCGACGACAACGAATACAATACTCACCTGTGAAAAGTTTCTACAAGACAGTACCACTCGATGAAACAGGTAAGTTTTATTGTTATAAAAATTCTTAGTCATTCGGAAGTGTTATTATTTGGAATATGATAACATCTGTTATCAATTAGCTACCATTTGTAATTTTTGATAATTTTATTAGTTCTTGAATTAACTTTGATAGCTAAACAGTCACATATGATGAAAGTTTGTCGAAAAAAAAATGCTCTGAGATGAAATATCGGTGATATTTTTGTTATCATTTATGTGATATAAGATTGTCTGGAAAAACTTTTTCCTTCTGTAAACTCACATATATGAAGAAAACCTAAAATGACGTATATTAAAGGGGCCACAGATACGGAAGTACCACGGGTATCGATATCAGGTTGGTCTGATGGAAATTTAGGTTATCCAACAGATATGCATGTGCTTACCGATTCCTTAATTGTGAATACGGAAGAGGAATCTGAAATGGGTTCTAATGATGACATTAAGGTATATTATTTATTTATCTGATCTTTCTCATACCATTTATTGATAGGAATATTTCGTATAGCTTGTAGTAAAAATTGATTTGCAGGAGATATTATCAATGTTGAATGATGATGAAAACGGTAATCCTAAATGGGAAGAATTCGAACAACGTGGTACGCAATGGCGTGAATTTAAATGTGGAAAAACTCGTTACCAATTATCTTTCAAGCGTAATTGGCTTCTGGGCTGTGTTGATAATAATAATAAGGTTTGGATATATCCTCTTGTGTTTATTTAATTTAATCGGGTAAATTATTATCATTCTTTACCAGATAGTTGATAAATATTTGTGTAAATATATATTATCTTGCCATTAGCAGAAAATTGATCAAGATTATAAAATGTGACCTTATTTGATGATCTTTTTCAATGATTTCCCATCTTCATTTATTTGAAGCATTCTTGCGATGCATCCAGCGAAGAGAGTGATGAATTACCAACGGATCTCAATCCGATCATTGAAGTCAAATCCATTGCACCATCCGTTCCAGACGTATCCTCTTTGAAAAGACGGCGTAAAGGACGACTTAGCACATCCGATCGTTTTCCATCGGTAATGAAAATGTCCAGTAGTGCACTGGAACAGGTAGATTTGTTATAACTTCTATTCTTTTTTGCCGTCTCATTTCATGTTACTCATCCTGAATTTGACTCTTCTTTTGTTTAACCAATTTCTGTTATCCACCCCAATTTTTGCTTCATTTAATTCAACTTCATAACGCTTATTTAAAACTTCTTTTTTGTCTTTTTATTTTTGAAATTATCATTCTTTTTTTGTTTTGTGTATTATCCTCTTTAATTCTAATACTTTTTTGTCGCATTAATTTAGATTTTTAGAAACTGTTAATTCATTGTTTTCTTTTCCATAAACTTTCTTTGTTTTTACTCTTTTTCCTTTTTTAAATGTAAATTTTGCAAATTCTTTGCACATTAAATTGATATCAATTTTAGGATATGGAAAGTAGCATCTATTCACAGACATGCTCCGAAATACCTCATCTCAATGGTGAAACTGCGCCATTAGGCTTAATTCATTTACCACCCGCTCACTATTTAGGTAGTACATTTCGTAATAAACATCAGGTACGACGTAAATTACGTGCCCGACGTCTTCCACGGTCTATGTCTGATGGTGAACATCTTGGAATGTGTATGGATGGTTAGTATTTTTTTTCCGCTCGAGATAATGAGAAGTTTTTGGATAGTTTTAATTAAAAATTAAATGAAACAAATTCTTTGTGGAGAGCAAAAATATCTCATCATAATAGATAATTTTTTTTAGAAAAGAAATTATTGTTATAAAATTAATAAAATAGGTTATTGTCAGGTTTTTTAAATAATTACTTTCTTTTCTTTGTCTGGCTAAAAATAGTTCATCATAATAAATTTGAATTTATTTTTGCAGCATCAATTCATTCAGCTCCCGGAGCATCAATATCACAATGGAATGCCAGTCTGTATCGCGATAGTGATACCACAGGACCGGATCAGAGTGATGTTCCGCCGTATGAATGGGATGATTATAAAGTTAGTTAATTGTGGAAGCTTATGCTGAGTAAATTTGGCCATAACATTCAAGATCATCAAAGCTATGATCAATTTAGTGTATGCAAAATTTATGGTTAGTGTATCTGCTTTAGACCATTTGCAAAACTGTTTTGATTTTTGGCATTTATACAGGTTATCGATGGCATATGGCATCTATACTCCCAATTAGTGATTGTAGCATTAGTGCTTTAATTTAATAAAACAGTTGTTCCAGTAATATGTATTCTTATCACTACTAATCAGATGACATATAACTCAAAAATTTATTTTATTATCATTTGCAGGTAGCATTATTCTATGGGATATATTTTTGTCCGTTCAATTTAGACTGAATTTTTTCAAAATTTTCTTTTATTTATCATTGAAATTCTGAATAGATTTGATAAATGAAGCATATAAGGTACTTATGAGAAATGATAGCTTAAGTCGTCGCTTTTCTAATTCATCAATAATAAGCAAATGATGTAATTCGAAAAGTTAGAAAAATTCATTTGCTTAGACAGAACAATTGGAATTATATCGAAAGGTAATAACTGTAAGGAAAGATTGTTTATCAGTGCTATTTTGCGGTAATCAAAATCGAAATAACATCTTTTGGTTTCTTCTGTCAATGCTTGGTATTGATTACTGAATATATTTAACATGTAATCATTATTTAATATATAATCATTATATAATCTTTTTTTCAAAATCTCTAAAGTTAAATATAATATTCGTAGGATTTCATGAAATATTGCCTTCATCTGATAAACTAGGTCGGATAAAAATTATTTAATTTCTATTTTCCTTTCTTTTCCCATTTGTTCAATCTTTTCATTTTCTCAATAAGTATTTCTTCAAACTTTCATTCATCATTTTATATTTGTGAAACCATATTAGGATAATGAATGAGGTTTTTTTGATGTAATTTTATTGAGGAATATTTTAGCCACCAGCAAAAGCAGAAGATGAATGGGATGATGAGGATGATCGAGAGGATATATCGGTATTGACCATCGAGGATGATTTTCATATGCAACTTGGTAGCTCCCATTCTTCATTCCCCGCTCACTTATATTCATCTAATCGTCAATCTTACATTACTGTAAGTTTATTTCTTTCCTCATATCCATTATTTTTTAATTTGGTTTTCATTCTAATTATCACTAATATATCATTGTTTCAAAATTTTTTTGCATAAATTTGATTATCTAATAATTATTTTCAATGCTAAAAAAATTTATATTTCATAATTCAGTACAATGTATGATATAAATGAAATAATATAAATGAGATAGTAATTTTTTTGTTAATTGTTTTAATTTGTTAATTTCTTATTCAAGTATTGATTGATTTGTAGGATGAAAAGAAGACTCTAATACGTGAAAAATCATCACGACCAGTAGCTACCGTTGCAGGAAAATGTATACGAAAACACTCGGTAAATGTCATTTATTTAACATATTCATTAATCGATTAGCTTCCATGGATACGAGCAATATCATTTCAGTAATTAACATTAATGAATTTCCTGTAGCAATAGTTCGTTGTTGTAAAAAGGGTCGTTGCTAGGTGATAGTGCTATATATTAACTGATAATCGATAATGCAATAAAATGAGATGGTTGGGTTACCTTTTCTCTCTCATTTATTGCCACCCTATCATTAAATATCAATCAAAAAGGATTTGATGAATATCTATGATCATCCTATTTCAATACAATCGTATTTCAATTTTAAAATTGAATTTCATAAAAATGTTACCATTAGTAATTTTGTAATAAATTTCTTCTACTAATGAAAAGGATGAAATGGATTTGATAGAAAAAATGAACGATTTAGGATAGAAATGTTAAGATGTCTTTTTTAATGAAATTTTTAAAATTACAACTTTTTTTTTCAACCGCTTGATTGTTTAAAATTTCGAACTGTTAATTTTTAACTTCTCTTTTGTCTCTTTTTTTCTCTAACATATTATTTGGTTCTATAATTTCTTTTCCTCTGATATTCTTTCATAATTTATACTGATATTTAACTTTTTTAAATTGATAAAATTTCGTCCTGTTATGAGGGAAAAATTAAAAAACAAAAATTTGCTCATTTCTTTTTACCTTTTAGAATGGAAATTTTTGCAGGATGCAAGTGTTAGTGATAAGTTGGAATTAGTGAAAGCGACTACAATACCTCTGTTAAGCAAACTGTTGAATTCATCGAAATCCCGGCATTTCTCGGAATCTGACATACATAACGCATTGGCAACAAATAACGGTAATACAAATAACAGTACCGAGTGTATTCAATCATTTCCGCTTTCATCTCTATCACAGCAATCACTACTGCCCACTATTTTATTGAAAATTGAAAAATTTGCATCTTCACTCAAACTGATCCATCACGACGATAGTGGTCTCGATTCCTCATTCTCCACGCTATCATCGATCAAATCATTGGGTGACGTTGTTAGCACTTTGAAAATATTCAACGTAATTTTTTTCTTTCTTTTTTTGGAATATTAAATCCGGAAAATTTCTATAAAAAGATAAATATTTAGTATTTCCGGAGTAAATAATGAAAACAAATGAATAAGAGAGGCAAAGATTAAAAGTTAAAGTTATAGAAAAGGAAAGCATTAAAACATTGGAAAACATTGTTCCGGATATGTTAGATGACAAATTATCCGATCATCATCTATTCATATATTATTATACATTTGCTTTAATATGTTTTATTCTGTTTCTTTTTTGTTAAAGTTTTGGAAATTAAAAAAGTTTTTTCAGGATATTCATGAACGATTGCTAGAAGAACAGGAGGAATTACAAAGTTTGTTAAGTTCGGATTCGTTTTCTGGTGATTTATCGGGTTTATTGGAAGAATTTGAACCGTTGTGTCGGGGATATGAGGAAGCTGTGGAACGAGTGGAGCAATTAATGGCACAAATTGAAGAAATCCGAGATAAATGGAATGATTGGTCCGAAACACAACGAATTATTCAAATTATGATGCGAACCATTGAGAATGATCTCTCTGATCTTCGTAAAGGAACTGATAACTCTGAGGTTAGTGCTAACATTATAGAATTTGATTGCTTATTTATACTTTTAAAATTGCTTACATCTATCTCTAATTTTTGTCATAAATTTTTGCCTAACAAGAAAGATAGGTCAATTGTTATGTGCAATATTAGTAGTATTGTCGATAAGATTCCCAAGTTTTGAGCTTTATGATTTTGGTAGTGAGCGTAAGTTTAATGATAAGCTTTATGACATGATCGTTCAGGTATTGAATATCGAATAGAGTGGACATTTGCTTTTTTTCGAGATATATGATAACTCTTACGAATGCTAAGCTTTGAAATGAATTTAAAGTTTCTTTCTATTATGTTAATTATAAGAGATACTTTATAATATTGTTCAGGCATCGAATTATACCAAGTAGAATTTTTTTTTCGTTGGAAACTTATGCTTTAAAATTTTTTTGTTAACAGTAATTTTAACTGTTATAGATGTTGATCTCACTAATACTCCATTTCAGCAAATATGTTCCGAATTGGAATTATGTCAAGAACGAATGAATCGATTAGAAACAGCATGTAATTACCTGAGCTGTAATCTAGCATCGCTTCACAATCATTCTTCCACTCAATCACCGCCCGTCGACTTCACTTCTGAACTTGTTTTATACTCCAATGCACTAAAACAGCTTAAAACTAGGTTTTGCTTCATTTTGGTCTTTCCACGAAATTTTGATTTTGAATTAGAATTTGAAATTGAATTTGGATTAATTTTGAAGGTATGGAAATGTAATGAATGATCATCTAATGGGAATATTTTGCAGAGATTTCTAGAATACCATGATAACGTAATTTAGATTAGGCATTGTTTTGACTTATAATTATTATATTAACTAATTTTATATTAATCACTTTACAATTGTTATTTACAGATTTGAAAAAGAAATGGGCCATACGAAAAGTGCTGATAAAGCAACATTGGTACGTTGTAGAAAGCGGATGCATTTGAAAAACGATACAAATACGATGACACGATTGGAAGACGACAATTGCGCAAGTGCCACTCATAATAATTGGTCTATTAAGGTGTTGTTTATTGTTGCTGTAATTGCAGCATTTATATCATGGTTCGCTACATCATCACTTGTACCTTGGCGAACAGCTTTAGGACCACATTTGGATTACGTCAATGGTCCACCTCCTCTATAAAATTTATTTTTATTCATTTTAAATTCAACTGCTAATGATAGGAAAAGTGTATATCTGGAAGATCGCAGATTATGATCGGTTCCAGAAAAAATAGTATGTTATACATTTTCTATTAAGTTAAGTTATTTAATTAATATGAAGATAAATCAAATTTAAAACAGCATCCAAAAATGAATTATTAATTAATAACATTTTTGTTGTTGAAAGAATTATTGTGGATATCATTTGTTTTATCATTTCGTTGTTAGTATTATTCACATATGCAATGGTGCCATCCATAGTGCCTCCAGAATGCAATTCATTATTCACATCTTTCTAACATTAAATTGTCGATCCAATAATGTTTAAATATCATTAATATCGCTTCCCTTCTACCTTTGTTGTAAATAACCTCATCAGTAATATATATACTGCTACATCTACGATTATCACTACTACAGCTTTTATTATCATCATTTGAATTTTTTATCAGTATCGGTCGCTGAGAGTATTGATAGATTATGACGAAAATTTTAATCACCATTAAATTCGATTATTTTATCTAAGTTAATTTTTCAAACATTATTGTGAATATTCTATTCAAATACTGCCAAGCGATCTCCTAAATGTAATTGCATTTTTTTTCTTAACTACCTATTTTTTTTTATCCATTTAATTATTATATTCATTAGCATGAATTTTGCTCATAAAAGTAATTTCAAAAAATCAATTTAAGACAGAGTATCAACAAGAATTCATACTAAATTCTAAATAGATGGTGCTACAATTAAATAATCATTTTGATAGTTCGTTAATTAATTCTGAATTTTCATATATATAATTAATCATGTTATTAATAAACAGGAAAACAATGTATTATTTTCAATTTCCTGCTAGTGGAATCTATGAGATAACAGCGGGATTCTTGTCGCATTTTAAGAGAATAATATTACGGTCAGATATTACTATCTGAAAATACTGCCGTCTTTTACGCTTAAATTACCAAAAGTGTACATTCTTAATAACATGAATTATTTGAATACAGGAATATTCATTATCCCTTTATCCTTCTATACAGGGTGATATTTCTAAGAAAGCTAAATTAATTTACCTGTCTTACTAAAAAGATCTGATAATGTTTATTTATTATTTAGTTTACATTTGTTTATTAAAGTGCCCTAACAGTGCGAAATTTTTATTTTTTTTGTTTTCAAATTATTGATTATGATATTGTCTTCATTTTTTTCTTTCTAAATTTTTTACCTTTCTTTTCATTTAATATGTCAAATCAATGACATTTGTCACCAATGATACAATGATAATGTAGTAATATTCTCATCCTAACAGCATATTGAATTTAATGCATGAATGATTACTTTTTTTGAGTTAAACTTTATTTCCTAAAGCTTAACATTGAATAAAACGATGCTTTATTTGACTTTCTACCCAAATGTGACAATAAATCAAATGACTCGAATAGTGATAATTGATATCAATAAACGAGAAAAGCATCGTGATGATGAAGATTGATGAAAATATGCATGCATGTACCATTGCAACATCAAGTCATGCACTATTATCAGTTCACCATACTTTCACGTCTTCAGCAAATATGATGAGAAGAAGTGGTTGAATCGGAAAAAATAAAGTGACGCAATTAAAATTAAGAAAGTATAACAGATTTTTATTGAATAATTGAATTTATCAACAAATAACTAGTAATACTTGTATAGAATTCTTAAAATGCTGTAAAGTTAATATTTTGTTAATAGAACCTATAATTTCTGATGAATTTTGTACTATACATTGAGAATAGATTTTTATACTGAAATAGAAAACATGATGAAAACTTTTGCTATTTCATTAAAATAATAAAAGAGATTGCAAATTAGATGAAAGTCCCATAAACAGTGATAACATAAACGGAAAGATAATTACTAAATTGATGAAATACTAGCATAAGTGAAGTAACGTTCAACCAAAAATAATCGTAATAACTGAACAAAATATTGTAATAATATATAATAATAACCGTTGTAGAACAAAACATTCTGTAGGCGCAAATATCTTTCTCATGCGGCCTTCCTAACTCATCATATTATAGCAAATATTTCTTTTTCACACGTAGGCAGGTGATAAACGGGATGATTTTATCCTTCTGCTCTTCCAAAATTACATACAAAATTGCACGTATACAAGGGTGAACTGTGATATTTTGTCGCATCGATTAGTTTTATGTTTATAATGTAAATTTGGTTCCGAACAGCTTACCAATTGATATTAATTCGTCTTTTGATCATTGGTATTTCCATTCCATTCCATTTTCGTTCGAATTTGTCACAAATTTTATCAGCTGATATTTCTCAATTTTTTTCTTAAACTTAAATTTGTGTTTATCAGTTGTTTTTTTTTGTGAAGCCATCCATTGATAATACACCTTTTCCTGTAATTTATTTTTGATTGTTTTTATAATATTTAATTTATTTCAATCTTAATATAATATAATAAAATTAATTTTGAATTTCAGCACTTTTTGGAATATTCTTTTCTCTCAAACTACAAATATAATTTACTTAATTTGCGACAAATGAATAGAAAAGTTACCAAATTGGATAATTTAAATACATTTTTATTGTTTTAATATATAAAGTAAAAGACTAAACAAAAGATTTTAATGCATAGAATCAATTAAATTTTGGGAATTGAAAAAGAGTAAATTTTAGATTTTAAATTTGATTCTTACTTTACGAAATGAGATGAAACAAGTATTGAATAGTGGAAATGAATAGAAATTATTTTGATTGAGAAACTTTTGTTTATTCATAAGATCTAATAATGGAATTTTTTGGTAGCTGGGTGAAATATTTTAATATATTAGTTATATCAGCAGAAATCTTATAATAACTGTTATCAATGATTATATACACTGACTGACCGTTTGCAAACTAATCAATCCATATTTCGTAGGAAATTTTTTGATACATTGTTTTTCTTCGTTTCTCGAAGTGATTATCAATGTGCTGACATAACAAGCAGATACACTTTGTGAAATATATTGAGAAGAATAACATATTTAACAAATTTTGATTAATTTAATTAGATTTAAATAATTTAGAAAGTCATAAACATTGGCAAAAAAAATAATAATAGTAATGGATACATATATAAAATATAATTTCATTAATCAGAAGGAGCATATATTGGCAACCGGAAATAACATTACAATATAAAAATTACTTTTATTATTAAAGTTTCATCGTATTATTTAATTTTATGCTATAGGAAACATTTCTCTCAATCCTTCACGGTATAATGTTAGAATATGCTTTGTATAATTTGTCAATTCATGATTCTGTCATAAATCATTATTAACTCTCATTTATCACTGTCATCATCTTCAATAGACTAGATGATGATTGTTGATTCACCGCTGGTTTATTTGCTCAGACAAACCTTTGTTTGCTAACAGTTTTTCTTTATGAATTTTTGAATTTTTGATTTTTTGTTGTACCATTAGTTTAGTCTACAAAGTCATCATCTCTCTAATTTATTATAAGCAATATTCGATGAAATCGCCCAACTCGAAGTGAATAATATAAGAGCTAGGCTACTGCTACTTTATAGGATAATATTTGCTATCTACAAGCTATCAGATTCCTCGAAAAGCACTATCTCAATAAGCATCACCAACTATCTTCATAAATCTTTAGCGGAGAAGACTAACAAAGAAGGAATCGATTGAATTACTGTATTGCTGATAAGATAATTGTACTATAACGTCAAGGACTAAATCCTTTCATCAAAAAAATTAAACTTTCACTACAATTCGATTTTATCAAAACAAAGCTTCCTCAAATCAAAGATTTAATTTTAACGAATGTGAACAATTGGCTAATAACAAATCATATATTTTTCGATCAATATTGATACATTGAACACTATTAACATTGAAAATTCATGCCAGCCTTATCCTTTAATTGTAAATTATAATCATAATTTTCTTTTATTCTCTCTCCTCTCTTTCTCTCCTAACTGTAATTTTCTCCATTCATTTTGAAAATGTAAATGTAACTAGAGAGTGAAACAGTAGAAATAAAGAGATAAGAGTTTAAATAATATCACTGATAAATTAATTATTTGATAGCTCCGGTTAACTATTCGATAAGGATTCATTAAAATCTATTAATATCTTTTTCTGTCTCTCTCACTCTTAACAATATTATTCGCTAAAAATATTATTCTCTTAACAATGTTAAATTATCCTCTCTAAATTATTTTCTCTTATTACATACGTTTATCTGAAATATCTCATTTTATCTTTCATTCTTTTATTCTCTCTCTTTCTCTCTCTCCCTCTCCTATTTGTATTATTTGTTGTTGAAGTATTATCATTATTTAAATATGTTAAAATAAACAAAGTATTTTTTGTATTTGTAGAAATATGTATAATGAAGACTATTTAATTTCGAATAATTGTCAAATGATTCATTATAAAAAATAAATATTTTAATATCCAAAACAATAAATCATTAATTCAATTAGCATACAAATTCTATCTTATAAAAATAATCAATGCTGTAGCATTTGTTAAATGATTAATAAATATTAGACAGACTGTTTGTTGTTTACTTAGTTCATTTTATTTTCAAAAGGGATTACGAATAATACGCTTCGATTTGATTCGGATAAGTATTTATCATTATTTATCAAATCTTCTCTAAACTAATCTCAATAAAATTCCAATCAAATTTTCTTCACAATCAACAAAAAGGGAATGATAATTTCGATAATCGATTCCTCTTGTAATTTCTTTGATTAAAAAAGATCAATAAAATAATCAATAAAACCTTCATTATAAAATCAATCAATAAGATCTTCATTACAATTGTTTGTCTCTCTGTGCTAATTATTAAACAAAAATCTTCCATTTGTTGAAAATTTCAATTTTTGAAATAAAATATGCATTTTGTGAACCAGAAAATTACATCTGACACTAATTTTGGTAGTGGAAAATGTGTTTCTTTTAAATAAAATAAATAAATTTTCACATTTAATACTTAATTACTAAACAATTACTATTTATTTGTGTATGAGGAAGGATAGATACTATTTCCACAATATTTAGCATCATTTTCATCGTTTTCATCATTTCTGATATCTGCCGTTTTCAAACATACTTGTTGAAAGTAACTTCCAATGCAGGCAGCAATTACACCAGTAAAGAACGCTAATGATAGTACGAGACCGAGAACTCCTGGAAACTATTAAAATAGCGATATCATTATATTTCTGTAATTGATTATATTTAGAAATCTGTCAAGATTTATGCAAGTGGTCAAACAATTATTTGCCCAAATAGATCAACTATACTATAAACGAATTGATTTTATTCCATTATTATTGAACTGGTCGGATTGATAATTTCAATCGGATGATTTGAATTTGTAAAAAAGCAAATCAAATTTTCTTATAGTGCATTTGAGTAATATCAATTCTTGATACTTCGCAATATTTTATTGTCGCATAATGTATCATTTTGATTAGCAAATTATTTCTGTTAAATTCATCCATACATTTTCAAATAAAATTAATTTTTTAATGAAATGAATGAAATGTAGTAGGATTTATTTTGGAATTAGTTTTCAACAAATTTCGACTTATTTTTCTACGAGTTTTAAAAGAAAAATACAAATCCTCTGAAGCTAACCTGTTTTACTTTTTTGAATTGGCAAAACCATTTCATATTCGTCCAATACTGGACAATTTAAATGTACACTTAAACAATTGGAATCGTGACAGCGTTGTTTATCCGTTTCCCAAATTATCAAGCATTCATGCTAGAAATAAATTTAATTTTCTTTTATAAGCTTAGGAATCTTTTTCTTTTACCGTTTGATTTTTGAAAAAGATTTTAAGTTTAAAATTTTTGGTCCCAAAAAAAAAATTATTATAAATAATTTCAGAAAATTTCTCATTTGAGTATGTCATGCTTTCCTTTCTTTTCTTTCAAGTTATAAAGGTTAAATTCAATTCGATTAACCAATTTTTCATTCTTTTGAACAGTACATGCAACAGATGATTTTCCAACTGTTGTCATTTCAACCATACGACAAACTGCATTTACTGGCATGCAATTACCGCCATTACCTCTATTACTATCATCCATTCCTATAGTTTTGTTATCGCTAAAGAAGAAGCATGATCGAGAGCTATCTGAAATTTCTAAACTTTATCAAACTTTTACGCAAATTACTCCATTCATTTAAATATTACATACTTTTCTTGGGGTTTTCTTCTTTTGATTTGTTTATTAAAAATAGTTGAAATTTTTTGAACCTAAATACTAAACCTTCTGGTGCAGAAACTGATAGAAGAGGTGGATGATGTAGTGCTTTTTCGGTGATAATATTTTGCTCCTGTTCTATCACATTATTATCACTGATGATATCGTTATCCAATTCTTTTGCAATTGGACATGATACTGTTACCGAATGACAATCTCCTTCCTCCGAACATTTCTCTTTCATTAATGGAACATTTCCGGTCACAACACATGATACCTGTAACTATACTAATTAAATCCATTAATATAATCAGTTTTTTCTTTTATTCTTTTTGCACTTCATTATATTTACTTTTGTTTATTATAGTTTCCATTTTTTTATTTCTTTATTAAATCTTCATTTATTATCTCTCTTTTCTTCATTTTTTCCTTAATTTCATTTGCCTTCTTTTTTGCACTTTGACCCTTCGTCAAAGTTCTATATCTTCTTATTTTATCACTCAACTTTTGTTATTAATAATTTATTTTTTAGTCTGTAATTTCATTTCAACATTTTTACTTAGAAAACTTGAAATGAAAGACTATTATTTAATTCTAACCGAGAAATGTAGCTCAGATAATTGGGAAGTAAAAACCTAGCTTATAAAATTACACAGTTTTTTAAATTTTTATAAACTTTGAAATCTTAATGTAATAGTTGAAAATTCAAATTAGTAATACAAATTACCAGTGGTGATTTGATTGCCGCATTTTCATTATCCATAATACAGACAAGTTCAGTTAAATTGACAACAATTGGATTTCTCAGAAAACAACGAAAATTTTCAGGAACACAATCATCCAATTGACCACGTAATAATACTTTACCATAATTTCTACATGTCACCGATAGAATTAATGGATTCTGTCCAATAGCAATTAATGCTATCATTGATATTAAAAGAATGCCAAGAAAATTTTGTAATAATTTAAGCATAATCAATTAAGCGCAGAAAATTTGTTAACAGTTGGAAAGTAAGGAAAATGTGATTATTCATTGGTATGGCAAAATGATTCAATCAATTTGTTTATGTTTGATTATTTATTTGTTTATTTTTGTGAAACATTCTTTTCTTTCGAAAATAATTTTTTTGAGAAAAAGTGAAAATGTAAGAGTGAAAGCAAAACAAAACATTTTTAATATTACTTTCCCTTTTTCTCTTACATTAAAATAAAATCTTTTGTTTATAAATAAATTTTCATTTTTAAGAAATTTTCTCTAACATTTTTACGTGACAAATTCATAGAGAATGTATTTTGTAAAGGTTAGATATGGTAAAGATTGAGAGAAGTAAACGAAATATATTTTGATCTTGTGGTAGAGAACAAAAACGAAGAAGAGTATAGTTGATTGTAAATATTGATTAGTCATTTAAATTACAGGAATTCCTTCATTAAAAATTGTCAATAACAGGTATAAAATATTCTTGCAAACTTTAAAGAAAATGATATGAGAGCGTTTTGTTTAATATAACCAAAAAAAAAGATAGGTTGCTAATAGATAATTAATAAATTATGCAAAAAATTCGATCATTTATTCTACAGGTATATTATGCTCTGCAATATTCCACGTAAATTTTACGTATAATAACTGTAATAAATTGTAAGCGTGATATTTTACGTGTGATAACTGTGATAATTAAATAATTTAATGTGCTCTTTATTTTATAACACGCATTTAAGACATTAGACAAAAGCTTTATTTCAATTATATCTGCTTTATATTGTTTAAAAGGCATGCAAAAAACAAACAACAAATTAAGTTTTTTCTCTTTCTCTCTCTCTCTCTCTCGAAAAAGAAAAAGAGGAGAAAAAGGATGAAATTAAAATTGAGCATATTTAAAATCTCTTACGATAAAATGTTTTTGACATATTCTAATGAAATAGGGTTAGATATAAGTTTTGCCCTCTTTTTTCATCATCTCATTACTTTTTCATAGTTAAGGCTTATAAGGGAATATTCGTTTAACATTAATCTATTTCACTTATACGTGTCGTTAATCGAATTTTTTGTTTCAATGAGGTCTGATAAAGTGGTAATAGTGGTATCAATAGGAAGCAATTAGCATGCATACGCGAAAAAGCCGTTTCGGCAGTGATGATATACGTCGGATCAGCTAATGTACCACGTCTGAAAATTTCATATTCTAAAATGTTTTTCATTTTGAAATTAAATGAAATTTCAAAATAATTAGAAATTAACTTCGAAAAATTTAGAAAAAAATTTGCATATTATGTTAAATTTTTCATATTAGGTTGATTTTAAAGTGAAAGAAGAAATCTTAAATTAAAATAATTTTCAAATCCAATCATTAATTAATAAATTCATTTTTTAAAAATTGAGTTTAAAACGATCTAATCAGGGAGCTAAATTAGATCAAAGACAATTTTACAGAAGAGGAAATGATTGGGTTTGTATATTTGAGATTTAGTTACTGTAGCGCAAATTGCTGTAAATTAACGTTATGGTTAGCAGCGTAATTTATGAAATAGCAAATGCGGTAAGTACAAACAGTAATTTTCATTAAATATTAAATGTTATATAATTAGTCTTAAATGCTAACGTGAAACACTATTAACTCATAATAAATTCAAAATTTTCCATCCTCTATATGCGGAGAATTTTTTTTGAATTTTAAATCAGAAATTCATTTTAAATTCAAAAATTAGAATGACATAAATAATAAATTTGTTTACAATTCTTCTTCCATAATTTTTTTTAAATTTTTAGGATTGAAATATTTTTAATAAATTCATCGAATGGATCGAAATAAATTCATCGAATAAATTCTCTTAGAGATACATTTGAAAACTATTTCTTGAAATTTTAAATTGCCATCAATTTATCAGTGAAAATAATTTATCCATCATTTACTGAAGTTATCGTCTGAGTAAATGCATTTTATTCTCACAATGCAATTTAGAATCACAATTTAGAATCATTTAGAATTTAGAATCATTTAAATTTAGAATCATTTAAGAGTTTGTTTTCAGTTAAAGACTTAATTTGCTAATATAATTTAAACAAATTAAATAATTTGAAAAATATAAAATTGCTTTTGTAATTTCATAGAATTCAAATATGCGCCGAAATATTTCAACAATTGTTTTTTTCCCATCAATATAATTGATTTATTTAAACAAATTAATTTTAATTTTTAAACATCAAAAAAAAGTAATACCTATGATTATGATTATACAAAAGATTGCCGCCAGATTGTAATGCTTTCGATACAGAAGAACGTTTCGACATTTTCACATCATTGCTTCGGCGATAAGTATTACTCACACCAACTGTATCCTCCTTAAATGCTTTTCGATGCCGCTGCAAATTCACATTGCAACGTTCATTTTATTTTTTTGATCAATAAATTAAGTATGGGAAAAATGATTTTTCATTCTATCAGTGATAAAATTTCGAAATTTCCCACGAAGAAGAAATGATTGAACGAATGAAATTTATTGATAAATTATAAGCAAAACAATTGCACGAATTATATATAAATTGAAAATATTTAATAAGCAAAAATAAAAATTAAACAAATCAAAAATGAAATTTAAAAGAAATCAAAAAAAAAGGAAGAATGAAAAAGAGGCAGCTTATTTGAAAATTTAATTCTAAAATTTATTTTATCAATCAACTTTGTTAAAATTTATTATTTTAATGATTAATAATAACTGATAAGTGATATATTGCGCAACAAATGATCGAATAGATATGATAAAATGAATATAGAAAATAATACTAAATGAATTAATTAAGCAAATTAATACAAATTGTTAATTTTTTTTGTTTTTATTTTTTATTCTTTCTAAATACTTAAAATATTAATTACAAATAAACAACACAAATATTTGTGAACGTATTTGTATTTCTCATTCATATTAATAATATATATATTATAATATATATATATATCATATTTTAGTATATATCATTATTTAGTATATATATTACGATATATGATATAGCATTTTAAATTTTTAATTAAACTTTTTCTTCCCATAATTGTCCTAAAATATTTCCAAATTGTTTTTTTTTCTCTTCCATTCTATCTTTATTGAGCGTTATTTTTTGCAAAACATTATCGATTAGTTTTATTTTAATTCATTTGAAATTATTTCAATTTTACTGCAGATATTGTAGCAAAAAAAAGTTAACTAAAAAGCATCGAAATTGGAAACAAGCAGCTATCATTTGCTTCTATATTATTATCTAACTTTTTTGACGGCGAAAAATTAACTAAATGGAATTATCATAGATAAACAATTTTACTAAAAATATTCCTGCTGGATGATTTTACGACACGAAATAGCTGCTGTTCGATAAGTGGAACAAATCATTATCATCGTCATCATCAATGATCATCTAAATAATTATATTCCTTAATATACATATATACCTATTCCTCAGTCATATTTACGGGTCTGATAAATGATCAATTGGAAGGAAAGGTTATTTCATAATTAAGTATATATCAAAGGCAACAACAAAAAAACACATATATCTCCTTTCCATATAGAAATATACCATATATCAACGAAGATAGTCGTTAATTATTTGTTAAATTTGGATGGCTGATATGAACAGCTTATTATCATCGATTTCATCATCATCATCATCATCATCATCATCAGCATCAGCAACAGTATCAGCATCAACATCATCGATAACATCATCACAGGATAATTATATGCAATGGAACATCTTCAAACTTTATGCTAAGGTATATCCATCCTTTCCTTTATTCATACATCTCTATAAATTTCATATTTTTCCATTTCTTCCTTTCTTTCTTCTTTTATTATATCTTTATTGTTATTGTAAGTTATATTTTATTTTATATTCAATAACATATAGTAATTATTATCAAAATAATTTTGCTAATTGTTACCAGTCGTTTTGGTAAAAATAAAAATTTTTGTATATTCTTCCATATACAATTATTTATGAGGAAAAAAAGAGTGATAAAAAGAAGAGAGAGAAAGAAAGAGAAAGTGTGAAATAAGTTTTAGTAAAATTGTCAAAAAGATCCATCTCAAATAACTTCTCTAATTTGTAACCTTCGTTTTCTTAAACTAAACGTCAAATACAAAATATATTATTGCATGCACACACACACACACACACACACACACACACACACACACACATATACACACACATATACACGTATACACACATACACATACACGCACACATACATACATACATATACATACATAAACGATCATTGAAATCGTAAGTGTAATGTGTCGTTTAATTTATGTATACGTACGTACGTATGCGTATGTATGTAAGGTATGAATGTGAGTGTATTGTATAATGGCTGTGTAAATAATTGCTGTTGAATGAAAATTTTTTTTTAATTATGAAATTAAATGAAAAAAACTTTCTTTCATTTTAATTTATTTTCAACTAATTCATTTCATTATTTGTTTATTTGTTTTTAACATTTTATTTCCCTTTTACTATCATTAATATTATTATTATCGCTTCCCATTATTATTATTATTATTATTATTATTATTATCATCATTAGTAGTGTTATTATCATTAATATTATTATCATTTCCCATTATTGTTATTATTATCATCATTAGTAAAGTGATTTTTTAAAAAAAAGAAGAAAAATTGCAAACATATAGCAATTTAAAGGATGTAAACATTAGCTTAATAATAATTCTAACTTTTCCTTCTTATTACTTCTCCATTCTATTTTGTTTACTTTTACAACTTCACAACACATACACATACACATACACATACACACACACACACACACACACAGAATATTTTTATTGCAGTTTCTTTTTTCCATCACATATATAAATTTAAACATATCATTTACACAATATATACCAAATACTTTATATGTGTGTGTGTGTGTATGTCTGTCTGTATGAGTGTATGTGTCTGTGTATGTGATATCTGTATATGTGTGTGTGTATGTCTGTCTGTATGAGTGTATGTGTCTGTGTATGTGATATTTGTATATGTGTGTGTGTGTCTGTGTGTTTAAATGTTCAAAATCAACTGTTTACATCTATATATAAATATTAGTGTTCATTTATATGTATGATATATTTGTTGTGTATTTTAAAATGTACTATTATTATGAATGTGAAAAAATTTTGACATGTAATTTCCCCGATTATTGGAAGATTTAGTAAAATGCATCGGGGAATATGGAAATAAAGAATAACATCGAAATGGATAAGGTTTATAACATTTATCTCAAATATCAATTTGAATTTTTCAATTAAATGGAAAAAGAAGTTATCCCCTAATTATTCTTCCATTTTGATAATGTCAGTTTTGTTTTAATTTTTTCATTATTTTTATTTGAGGGATTTCAGAATTTTTAATTTATTTGTTACCAAATCCTGTTTTGCTAACCTCTTTACCATATCGCTTAATCATTTGGGATTTTTATTTCATAGCTACTAATTACTTTATTAATTTTTATATACTGAAAATTTCTCATAATTTAATATATTTTCATTAAAATATCACAATTATCAAAATATCAATCATTTGACTTCTCCATCTGTACTCATTCAATAATTTAATTATTTAATATAAATTTGATTACTTCACTGTAATTACCGTAATTCTTTCCTGATATATTCATTCATTCAAAATGACAAATATGTCTTCCATAATTTTACCTTACATTTTATTCTTTCATTTTTGTGTTATTCCATTTAGGATCGAATGAATTGTATAAATGTTGTGATATTGTAATAAATATCCATTCATTTATGATTATTATTGGTTGAAATTTTTTTTGTTTTAATTTTAAAATTAATTGGTCTCTCCTTTCTTTTCCAGTTTTCTCTAACTTCTTCTTCCCGATAATGAAGTCGATTTTGCCAAGTTCTATTTTTATATTTAAAAAGAAATAGTTTAATTTTAACAAACTTGAAATTGAGAATTAAATGAAATCATACGATAATATTCGTACTTTAATCATATCATATCACCGTAACATTTTGATTACATTAGTTACAAATCAGATGCATTTACAGGTTATCAATTTTTCGTTACCTTCTTATTTTCTTTCCGAATATTTTCACTCATCAAAAGCATGAAGTTTAACTTACATTTATCAATTTCTTATCACTTCTCTTTTCATGAAAAGATATGAATCATGAAATTATGCATATTAATTACATCTAATACCTTTTTCATCATTTATTTTCCGGTCGTTCGCCAGAAGTAATAGGAAAATATTCTCTGCTATACTTAGTTTACTGGCTGAAGATAAATTAGTTTGAATTTTTACATATAAAAAAAATTAATTAATGCTAAGTGAAATAGAATGAATTAGACAGTTATAATTAAGAAATTGAAATTGCAATTTATTTTTTAAAGTTATCAAAATTCTTCCATTAACTATTTTATGATAAATAAGAAAGATGAAAAAAACAGAAATGTATTCGATCTTAAACATTATATATCGCAAGTATTTATTAAAGTCATTATACGATAATTTATACGATTTATACGATACACAATTTATACGATACGATAATTTTACCTCCTTTCTAAACTTATTATTATCATTGTATCATTTTGTTAATATTTTACGATAATTTAAATAATATAAATTATCTTGTCAGTTAAGTTATCAAATGACGTCGGATTGGTCTAAAAATTTCACACAAATAATTTGATGATCTTTCTAAGTTGATTTTAACGTCTGATTTTTCGATAAGTTCATGAAAAGTGCAGGCATCAGATTTATGAATCCTATCGAATGCCAAAAAATGCATCAATTTCTTCGTTCAGCGTAAAACTGTCCTTATATTGTACTTCATTTTTATTATTTACAGACTTGTACTCTTACAAAAAGGGTATCATAAGTACATATCCGAGGGGGAGGTAGAAAAAATTATTATTAAGATCCAAATGTCATTTAGGAATTAAAATAAATTTGAAAGACTCAAAAGTACAACTTTTCTTCCTTCTCTCGAAGATTAGTAAATTTTCGAACAAAAATTTGCAAATTCAACAATTTTGTTGAAAAAATTTTTAGATTTGCACTCACTTAATTTTGCTATCTTTACTAATTGGAAAAAGAGAGAGAGAGAGAGAGAGAGGTAAATAAAAAAAGGTGCAAAATCAATATTTGGGATAATATGTGTTTGAAAGATGAGAAATTCCCCTAATATTTTCTAATATTAGGAATAATATATCTGAATGATTTAATCAACAAGCAATATTAAATTCAATTTTACAAATTAATTATTCATTTTTTTTCCATCAATATTAACTTTTACTATATTCACTGATAATAAAATATGTTTTTCTTTGCCTCAAATTTCTATTAGTTCAAATGTTCTATTTGATAAAATATAACGATTTCAACATAGTTAACATAATTCATTGTAAGTAATCAGGAGGAGAACAAATGGAAAAGGATATATCAATATTTTGTTGTTAAAAGATAAAAGAAAGAGAATGTATCTTCGACCTATTAAATAATCTGATATAATTTTTCAGCAGCAAATGAGTACACCAGATGATCCCGTAATTCATAGTCCAGGATCGATGCGGAACGGTCCAACAACAACAACATCAGCAGCAGCAGGAGTAGTCATATCAAATTCCGGTGCAGAAGTTTTATCGGGTGAAGGTTCAGTAACGACAGGTACGGGTACCGGTACTGGTAATATATTAGTTGGTGGAGCAGGAGCAACGGTAACACCAGCTAATTCAGCAGCAGTACGATGTAATGGTGGTTCCGGTATTACAGTAACGGTGGCTCCGGGTACATTGCCGGCAGTTGATGCAGGCAATCTTTTGCGATTATTGAAGGGTATATCAAATTACCAACCTTACTTCAGTTTTTTACTAGAATACCTTAATATTAACCATTCTGTACATTTTATTCCAATTAATGTTATCGTTTAATTAATAATCTTTAAATGATTGCATATTTCTTCTCTATTTGATATTCCAACTAGAATGATCAAAGATGAATAGATATGATCAAATAATAAAATTTAGCTCTTTGCTGATACATTCTTATAATGTCCTAAAGATTGTCATCATTATTATTTTAATCATAATGAAACTACGATCAGAAAAAATAATATTTGAAAAGAAAAGTGAAATACAGAATTCCTGAAATACTAATAGTTTTCATTTCATCGTTTGATTTTGTTTTGCAAAAGATCTACAATTGTTGCTTATAAAAGAGATGATGCTTTTTATAAAATTTAATTTCTATAATATGATTTAATTTGGGTGGAATTTTTGTATTGATTGTAGAAAGATGCTAATTTATTTGCAGGAGGATTGTCCGGTGTAGGTTTAAATATGATGGATGAGTTAACTATGAATACTGGTTCTGTACGTCAAAGTGCTTCATCTAGTGGATGCTGTTCGCCGAATATAGAAACTGGCACTGATGTTCGTTTTAATCACTTCAATAATTGTTACCCGTGAAAATTTATGAATTTTGAAATTGTTTCGTTGAAAAATATAATTAACGCTTACAATTCGACAGCATGGTTATATTTTAAATAGAAATTCTGAATTATTGCAATTTGATATTAGTGTTTGCTGCTGATTTTTCTGTTTTTTGTTGATCTAGTAATCTTTTGCATCGATTTTTATCTTACAACGATTTAATATTTTTCCTGTACTTTGACCTTATAATTGTTTAAAATTTATTCCCAAACAAAGCATTATAAAGTGTACAACTGTTTCTTATTAATTTTGTTTTGAAAGATTTGCAGGAAGCTCGACGCCGTCAAAAAACTTGTCGTGTATGTGGTGATCATGCAACGGGTTATAATTTCAATGTTATTACATGCGAATCGTGTAAAGCTTTCTTCAGAAGGAATGCCCTAAGACCTAAGGTTAAAATTTTCTCCCTTATTTTTATGGTTTATCTTTGGCCTTTTTATTTGTAAGAATACATTTCAAATTGTCAAGTTTCTGATATTGTGGAGAGCGTAACCGAGGAATTTATCAGCGATTATACCTGTCATTATCATCGTTAATGACTTCACTGATCGTTAAAATTAATTGTTCATTGTTCATTTTAGGAATTTAAATGTCCATATTCGGATGACTGTGATATCAATTCTGTAAGCCGTCGATTTTGCCAGAAATGCCGGCTACGGAAATGTTTTGCTGTAATGGCTTATTACAATTTATTGTTTCAAAAATCTATTCGTAATGTTAATCATTGATAACTAGGCATCATTACGGAACAATAATTTCGATCCGAAAGCTATCATAATATTGTAACATAAAAAGCATCAAATTATTAAGATAGAGAAAACAATATTATGATGAATTTATATCAGGAATTGTTTTTTTCTGGATAATTTGAATTAATAAAAAAATTATTCATGAAATCATTTTATTGCAGGTAGGTATGAAAAAGGAATGGATTTTAAATGAGGAGCAATTAAGAAGGCGGAAAAATTCACGTTTGAATCATATGCAACAACAGCAGAATCGTAATACAAATGCTAATAGCAGTGGTGCGACTAATGCAACAACACCCATTACAAATACAACTAGAAAATTATCAACGCCAATTAATATTACTACCTCGAATCAACCAAACAATACTACTTCATCATCAAGTACACCACGTATGTTTCACAATTATTGATTATTGTACTTGTAGAATTCTTATCATCCAATATTATAGAGTACAATTAGTATATGAACTTTGATCATTTGTAAGGTTTCTTTTAAGATTTTGAGATTAACATGCATCACATGTAGACTTCTATAATAAACTTTAAAAAAATATAATCATGTTCTACAGTATGAATCATTGTTATACGCTGATAGTAAACCTTACAAATGACCAAAAACTTTCTGGATTATTTCGAATATCCGGAAATTATTTGTATATTATATATCTGCAAGATTTTAATAGTGCAATAATATCCATATATGATTAACATTGATATGTTACAGTATTTTCGCTAATCGCTTCAGTATTATTCTATAATTTTGTAAGACGTTATATATGAGGATTATATTTTCAGAATAACTATTTTTGAGTGAAATTAAGTGGGATTGATTATAGAGTAATAAATTTTGAACGGTTAATGAACTTTTACAAAAACACATACTGGCAGATATTTTCAGCAAATATGTTCAGTGCAGCTCAGATGATCCATCGCAGGGAGTCAGATTCGACGCTTGTCAGTCCATCCGTTGTTCATACGGTTTGTATTATCGTTATCAGTCTATCAGTGAAATGTTCATATCATTTCATTAAGAAAATCATCATATAATTACTTACATTGACTCGAAATAAGTCTAAGTTTAATCTCACTTCAAGTTTATCATCATATATTATGCATGGATTATAGAATTTCATTGAAATTTCTATATTATTACACATTTTAAGCTATTTCTCTTTTTGCTTACTGTTGATAAATTTGTTTTAGATTCTAAGTCCTACTAATTCGACTGTTTCACCCTCAGTGCTATCTTCCTCATCACCTGATTCCCCAACACGCGGTACTCTTATCGGTCTTCCTCAACTCGATACCAGTAGTGATGCCGTATGTTGTTTTCTTTCATTTAAATATTAGTATTCCATTTATGAGTTTTTTTAAATGTGTAATTTGTTTTGTTTACTTTCTAGTTTTTTTCATTCAATTATTAAAATCCTGAAAGATAAAGATGAAGAAAAAACTTATAATAACCGGCAAAAACTGTTTACGGATTATTTCTCACTTTATATCATTTTCATTTTCAGTTTATCACTTTTCATCTCAATTAGTTTCAGATCATTTCTTTTTTAAAATTTATTCTTAGATACTTTCTTCTAAATCTAACCCATTTCATACATATTTGATCTATTGCCTGAAATTTTTATTTCTATTTATTTTTCATTTATTTCCTTCTTACTCTTTTTAGTGATGGGAATTAGGGTGAAATTAAAAAAGCGTTTGAAAAACTTTTTCATGTTTGTTCTATGGAAAAAATTTATAATGATTCAGTATGAATCAAATTTGATGCGCTTACAACGGCAGCAAGCAGCTGCAGCTGCGGGTGCAGCCTATGCAAATTTACGACGGAATGGCTGTGGTTCGGGGATGTTACCACCGAATTCAGCATTGTCATCATTGGCCCGGGCTAATGATGCTTTTTCACCAAAAGGTACTAGTTTGTTAGTCTTCATCTAAAAATTTCTCACTGTGATTTGATTCAAAAAATTCGTATAATCTTAAAAGGTTTTACTGAAACTCAAATTTGAAAATAATGAAAGCCATTTCATAAACCAAAAATGGAAGTGAAGGAAATTTCGCGTTGTCCGCTTATATTACAGAAGTTATGTTTGAAGTTATGTTTGAAGTTAAAATTAAGTGATAATATTGAATAATATTAGGTCCAGAACCACACGTGACGATGTCGATGGAAGAGTATCAAGCGTTGGTAAAAGCGGCTAAAGCAGGCGGTGCACTGGTACCACCAGTTCCATCCTCTAGCTCAGATCCATGTTCTTCCCAATCCATTTCCAGTACTTTGGATGATATCAAACGAAATATTTATTCACCGATTGAACAGGAAACAGTGATGAACATTGGAAACAGTCATGGCATCATACGACCATCACTGATCCAATGCACTCGTTAGTTGCTAGTATCATTTCCCAAATAATTATTATTACGTAGAAAAATAAAATTTTCTATTTACAATTTATGATTTTATGATTTTGGCTAATTAAGAATATAATTTTAGATTAATGTGTAATTTTCTCTTAATAAATCATAGTATCGTACGTAAACGAAAAGTTTCATTCATTGAAAAGCTTCACTTATCAAATATCTTTTTATATCATAATATTAGAATTTATGAATTTCAGCAATGACAGATTATACAGAACTGAGTGCAGCAACATCTAATTTACCACGAGCAACGTATAAATTAACTCCAGATATCGAAAAAAAAGTGAAGTGTATGCACGATACGATACACGATGAGCTCATTGTTGATTCATCAAAATTGTGCATCGAACGTGAAACTTTGAAAGCTCGTTTTTACTTTTCTTGAAGATTTTTTCTAGATTCTACTATAAACCATTTTGAAAATCGTGTTCATTTACGTAGAAAATTTAATAACTTCTAAATATTTTTCCTCTTGAAATATACCGCATCCGACATTCAGTATAATATGATTTTAGTAACATTCAGTTTATGAATTAGTTTATGTTACTCCTTAGAATACGCTATATTGCTTTCTAATTTTAAGCAACCAAATTATTTCATCTATTGTAAAGTCATTTTAAAGTCATTTTCTTTTTTTATCATATCAAATTGTGTAGCTTTATTCTCGTTTATTATTATCTAATTAGCCTTTTTCTTCAGCAGGCAATTTACCATGAAAGTGACTCTCGAGTTAATTATCAGCTTAATCCAGCCGAACTTCGCGCACTGGATATCGTTAGTGTTTCTTTAATAAATGATCATTTTATAATCATTTTTATCCAATTCTTAAATGATACAAAATGAGGAAATTGTTAATGTCGTGAGGAAAAGAAGGATTCAGAAAACAGGAAGTATTTGTTGTGAATTATTTTTGCAGGTTCGAGATGCATTTGCATGCATGAATGAGCCAATCGAAGATTCACGGAAAGCGGCATATTTGAAGAAAGTTACTCATGATCCTACCGATATCCTTAATATCATTGACATCACGATGCGAAGATTGGTTAAAATGGCAAAAAAACTACCGGCGTTCAACGATTTGTCGCAAGATGGAAAATTTGCATTGTTAAAAGGTATGTTATTATTTTTTTCATAATAGCAATGCAGTGGTTAACTGATATACGACAGTTGCGCCTATACTGAAGGTAATTTTATTATTTGCATAGTTAAAATGTAGAAATTATGAGTGATTTCAATCGACAAAGCGAGCTGTTGGAAGGAAAGAGATAATCGTAAACTTGAGTCAAAATTATATTGCTTTTCCAAGAAAATGTAAAATAGTGACAAATATTAAGAAGTTTTGGTCTGATATAATTCACGCTTTTCTAACAACAAAAGAAGCTAATGTTTTTATTTTGCAGGCTTTGGCCGAACAGTAAGATTTAGTAAGTTCTATTTTAACACCAAATTTGGAGAAGCAATATGCAAATGGAGGATGCAGTAGCAATTCATTCATTCTTTATTGAATGTTTGATTAAGATCACTGCAAAATTAAAACTCTCTATCATGTACTGATCATATGATATTCACTTTCCATTTCAGGAGGAATGGTGGAAATGTTGACGATGCGTGGTGTGACACGTTTCGATATGGATCAAAAATGTTGGCGAACACCAGTCGTTTCAGATGATAGTAAAATATCATTGAAAATGTTCGATCAATTGAAGGAGGGACTTCGTGATCGTCAAAAAGAAGGATTTTTGAAGTATGTTATTTCAGTGAACATAAGGTAGCTTAATATTATTTGAATGGCATATTATCAATGCGAAAGAAAAACAAGATTCTAAAGAGAAAATAGATTAGCTATGTAATAATTAGCTGTGTAATAATAAAAAGAAACATTTTATTAGTAGTTGTTGATATAATACTGAAGGTTATTCAGATTTTGTGAATCGTTGCATCCAGATCTTAGAAATAATGAGCTTGCTATTGATTTAATTGTTCTCATTCTGCTGTTCGATTCAAGTCGTGATGCTCTTCTGGATCCAGCTGATCGCATTACTGTTGTCCGGCACTGTCAAGAATATCAAGCTCTTTTGCACCGGTATGTAATATATACATATATGTATTCTTGTATCTCTACCATCCATGATCTTCATATTTCATAAGAAATGGTAGTAATGTACTAACAATAATTAACATCATGATTGTTTGCTTTTCCTCTTTTATTTCGAGATATTTTACCGTTTGACATATCACCGATAATTCTAATTTATAATTGATGTCAGATCCGCTTCGGAGTGCTTACTTATTTAATCATCAACGGTTCGATTCACACAGTGTTAAAAATTGGCTGAAAATTTGAATTTATAAGTTTGCTCGAAAGTATCTGCATTATCTTGATGTTTAATGAATAATACTTTGAAACCGAAAAAGTTAAATTATTTTAAAAGCGTAATTGTGGCAACATCAACAGGATTATTTTTCTGTACCTAAATGGAACACTGCAAACCAGAAATCAAAATAATGAAATTATTCTAATCCTTGATACGACATAACATTTTTTTCAGTTATATGGAATCAGTATATGGTCATGAAGCGCGTGCGCGTTACGAACGTCTTCCGGAATCATTGAGGATCTTGAGAACAATTAGCCAGAATGCAGTCACCGTGTTCCTGGGACGTGTTGATCCCGATCAATCCGAAGCACTTCCGAAAGAATTCTTCAAAACTACTTAAATATTAATGACGTGTGATAGCGATGTGTGTTTGTATGGGTCATCCTCAAATACCTCATTCCAATTCAAGGTTTCTTCTTTTAAATTGATTGATTGATTTTTATGTTGCTGTCATCGGTTATTATAGGGGGATATATACGCGTTTTTCTTTTACTTTATATCTCGAAACCTGTTTAACAGCGAAAATCGATCTTGAAATACTTATATTTCTGTTAAACCTTTTCGAAAAAATTTTTGATCTCATTTTTTAATCATTACCTGAGAAATTCATTAAGTTTTACCTTTTATCACAATTGAAACAAAATAAATTCGTTTACTAATCACTCAATATCATTCATTAATAATATCATAATTGTATCTTCTTCGTTTTCCATGATCAATTGGTGTTACATATGTAAAACGTGTAAAATTTGGGTAAATAAATAATAGGGTGTAAATAAGACATTGAAAAGTGAAGTTGTGATATAGTTTATTTTTATACTGTTGTATTATTTCCTCTCTCTCTTTCTCCCTTTATCTCTCTTTCACCCATTCTCCCTTTCTCTCTTATTTCTACCCTTCCTCATTACAACAGTATTATGATATCATTGTATTCATTCTTATTGTTACGAATGGCTATCATATTAAAAAATTATTGTCATTATTATCGCTATTGTTTTTACTATTATTATTATTATTATTATTATTATTATTATTATCATCATTATCATTGTCATCACCATCAGTATCACCATTATTCTATTCATTGTTGACATTTTCTATTCTTTTTGGCCATAAAGTACGATTATTTTCTATACGGTCAGCAGTACAGCAGTATCGTCCTCATAACTTGATATTTGTATCTTTCTTATTCTCTCTTTTTTTTTCTTAATGAATAAAACTGTCTGCAATGAACTGTTATGCTATATATGAAATTGATTAATTCATCGATCTAAATCTAATTCAAGAAATGAATCAAGGAAGCATTCATTCGCTGATCCATTTCTCTTTCTTCATAACTTTTATATGAACTGTATGTACAGTTTCATTGTATGCATAGCAGTTCAAAGAAAACATTAACAGTAGTTGTTGATTTTCTTCCTTCCTTTTATAACATTAATTAGATTCATTACGATCTATAGAAGTGCTCTATAACTATACAGTTTACCGGTGATTTATTTCGATACCGATGAATTGTTATCGAGTTAATATTTTCCTTGTTGAACCGGTGATTTAAAATTATTCAGGATATGTTTTTTTTTCGTTTATAATTTTAAACTATTAACGAAAATTTTTACGGACTTCTGATGTTCTGTTTCGGTGTTTACTTGTTGGTTTATTGGTTTTTTTTTAGACGAGAAATAATGTTTTCATTTGCCTAACCTACTATTATTCTTGGTTTGCTAGTTCCATTATTTCTAGCCAAATTATGATGCTTAAATTTTAGTAATCGAAGATTGTGCATAATTATGAAAAAGCAAATTTTCAAATGTTCATGTTGTTCGGAAAATTTCTCAATCCATTTTATAGTATGTTTAAAATAAGTCTGTTCCGTAATATGAGTAAATGTGGCAGATGAATTCGTTATCTATAATTTGTGAATATTTTCTCCTTTTGAAATTGTATAGTAACTATTGATTACCCTCAGTTAGTATTCCACTTAGTTCTTCTTCTTTTTTCCTTTATATTCTCTTTCTTCAATTTCAACTTTTCTTTCCAATTTGAATATACTGAAAATTACACAGTGATTTTTGTACTACCTCCATCTTTAATTTTCTTCTTTGTATTATTTCATCCGTTCGTTTTTGTTCTTTTTGCAATTTTTTTTTTTTTAAGGTATCTTTTCGTTTTATCATAAACTGTTTGCGTCGTCGTTCGCGGGTGATTTAACTTACCGTTATCATTTGATATTATCAGTAATCATCATTAAAACGAAAAAAAAAAAGGAGAATGAAAAGAAATCAAACTATCGTTCGATTATTTTCATTGTCACTATTCATTTCAGGTTATATCATAAAATAATATCAAGATTTCGGGAATTTAGAAATTTTCGGGTTTTTTTAAATGTTTTTTTTTTTTTTATTAAATGAAAAAATTGATCAGCGGGAAATATTCGTTGAGGTGGAAAAAGGAAGTTAATGTTTGTATGAACATGTATATATGTTTGTGTGTGTGTGTGTGTGTGTGTGTGTGTGTGTTTGTTTGTATGTGTTTTGCTTCGAGGTGTATATGTGCCTCAAGTGATGTCCTTAAATGGAACCTCATCAACTCGCCAGTTTTCTTTTTTTCCCCAATCATTTTCAAGTATTATTCAACTAGTAACTAATTATTATTAATGGGCACTAGCAGGGCCCAACACTATCTACCATCAAAATATCTTAATACTTTTACAATGTTGTTCTGTTATATATCGATTAGATGTTTAATCAATTAATCACTCATTGATTATTCATATTTTTATCAATAACCAGGCTTTCATCATCTGTCATAACGCTTTCCAGGTCTTTTGACATCTAATTATTTTTTTCCCAATAAACATTTTGCTCGGAAAATCATTTCGTTCCTTTTTTTGCTCAAATGAAGCGGAAATGAGATGATATAAGATTTGCGATATTTATAATCATTGGAATTAGATGCTATTGAAATAATTAATGGTTCGATTGTTTAAATTTTCAATAACTGGAAGGATTGGATTGGTTATGTGAAATTATTCGAATTTTGTGATAAACGATGTCGAGTAGCAATTAATCATTTTCTGGATCAATGTAATGCCGGAATGACAAGTCTATCGACAGATGTCGTTGCGATTGATCGCATAATTCATGGTAATAGTGCGAGAAACTGGTTGCAACGTTCCATCCAATAGAATAAGAATTCTTATACTAGAGACGGGAAATTAAAATTTTCTAATCATGATAATTATATAATAATAAAACAATTATGTCAAGGTACGATGGGTGACCTATGGCATGGATTGTTTTATCGATTTCCATTAATCCATGTATGCATATATTGAGCTTTTTTTTCAGTTACTCACAAATAAGATTTTCTTGCTATTTTTAATTTAAAGTTTGTAAAATTTTCAATTCTAATATGTATTCATCTAATCTCATTAGTTTAGTTTATAAAAATATGTAAATTTGAGACTAATTGTATATTTTCGTTTCATCGCTATTCTGCCAATAAATCAAAAGGTCAGGAAGTGTTGTTAAGAGAAAGAAATGCAGAAAAGGTACTTATAAATTAGCTAAAAAATAAAAGAGAATTATTTATAATAAAATCGAAGATAAATAAGAAGTAATGAGTTTACGTAGGACTGTACATTAAACACGTGCTTCATTCATGCTAATTACTTTGTGGAAAAATCTAAATTGGTAAAGTGTCTTTTATAATTCTTTTATAGCAATGCTGTTTAATTATACTTGATAGTAGTGAATAATCACGTTGACTTAATATTCATTGTATTCTTTGCTTGCTAATATTTGCAAATCTCAAAACTGACAACAACCTTAGGCAGAAATATATGCATCAAATATCCCTCTGTGCTTTAAATATTAATTTACATGATGATTTATATGGAACTTCGATAACAGTAGTTAATGTAAGAAATGTTGTAAAGATGTTGTAAAGATGTTGTAAGAAACATTTTAGCAAGTTTATTAAGTAAAAAATTTCAACTGTAGCAATTGGCGTAATTGTCACTGATGTCATTCAGTAATACGTGTATATATTACATGTAAGTCTGTGCACTTAATAGTAGGGAAAAATTTTAAATGTAACATTTCAATTTAGGCTTCAAAAATCATATAAAATATATCCATTTAAAATATTTTTTTCTATAAAAAATACCTCCGCAGGTAAACAATATTATTATAGAACCGATGGAATATCGCATCCGATAATAACTGGACAACTAACTAGTTACCATATAGGTTATTAATGGAATTTTTGACAATCGTTGGTAGCACAAAATAGTGCTCTCAAAGCGGAGAATACAATATATACATAGTATGTGATAAAAGTGATTAAATTTTCAATTGATCAGTGAGCAGAAATATACCTGCCTTCCATCACTTACATATATCATTCATATCATTTTTTTAACACAATGTATCATCAAATGTATATCTAATTAATTTACATAAATTCGTTTCCAAAATCCAAACTTGGAAGCTTCCTTGTAATTCCAATTTTTTTATTAATTTATTCTCTGCCGTTTTTCACTTTAATTTCATCATTTTAGGTGACAGTATAAAAGCAGCGAAAAAACGCTAGAATTGCATAATTTCATCTTAATTAGCATTATGCAGGTTGCTATCGATAGCGCATAATTCGATATAGTAATAGAAACGATACGGAAATTATTTGAAGGTTAAATGACAAAGGATTATAGATAACTTATAAATTTACAATTTTCCCAGAAAGATGCAAAATATGCTAGTATGAAGATCCACTTTTAGACGAATCGCAACCTTCTGAATCGTCTTCTAAATGAGTTTCTCAAAATTAAAACAAACTTTCACAATTTTAACAATCCCTTCTATAACAACATTTACCAGATTAAAAAGTACAACAATCATTGATCCGATAATAAATCTAACACTCTGCAGTGAAATGAAACCAATAGATCGAAGTAATCGATCGTTTGATTTCTAACATGTTCACTGAAAGATGATTGCATTTATACTAATCAATGAAAATTTCAACTAAGCAAAGAACATTCTTAGTTGATATTTGGTATGTGGTATTAAGCTCATTATGTTTTGTAAAATTTCATTGCAAAACTCACAGCATTGAATACATCTTTCTTTTTTGATTTTTCATAGACATATGAGACAACTATGTGCCACCGCTTCTTTAAAAATCTATTCGACCTAGTTAAATTTTCTAACAAGTGACCGCTTTTCATTTACAAAAGAAAAATTGAAATAATTTATGAAATGGGAATATCTATCATTGAAGAATCAGAAGATGATTTTTGATGGAAGAAAGTAATTTGAATTACTGAATTATTCGTTAATTATTCTGCTACTCAACGCCATTTGTAATTCCAAAATTTCTTTAGGATGACGAGAATTGATATTAGATGCTTTATTATTAAAATGCTTTCAATAAAATTAATTTCAATTATTTTCCTTCTATATTGCATGAATGGAAAGGTTAATTAATTATTCTACTAGCCGAAAACAGAAAATTAGTTTTTCACAAACCGGACAATATTACGTCTAATAGTTATTTTTTGATGAACTTCTATCAATCTTAATGAATTATTTCGAATTTTCAGGATCATATGAGGAAAAACTTTGCGTTCATTTCTTATTGTCTTTGTTTCGATTAATCTCATTAATCGAATTTTATTGTAGAAGAAATGCGAAACAAAAGAACAAATGAAAGATTCCTTTTCTCACCGAATAGTTTCTTGAATTTCTTATGATTTTATATATTTGTCAATTAAAGTGTGAAATGCAATATTTGGCACAATCATCAACTAATGTTAGCTAATTTCTCACTGAATAGTTTCTTGATGGAACTTGATTCCTGATTACTGATGGAACTTTTAGGTTCAAATGAATTACTTCACAAATTGAGCATTTGTAAAAGATTTAAGAACTTTGAAAGAAAAACTTCTTTGGTAGAAATTTTAGCTTTTCATTTTATTTTTCATCCATGTTGTATAAGAGAGAACAAGGAATGTAATGGGGAAGAATTATAAAGTTGTATAAAATGAGTGATAAGATTTCAAAGCTATTCTGCGATCAAATTGAAAAATATTCTATTTTTGTTTATATTCCATATCGTATTATCAGCAATTTTTTCATTTTTTTAATGATCAAAGGTCAACATTTCAATGAAAAGTTCAAAAATTTCTCAAATGAAATGATATCTCTAAATTTCAAAACTTTCTTTTCGTTATTGACTGATAAAAAATTTGGAAAAACATTTTCAGATTTAATTTTTCAGCGATTATTTTCTTTAGTTGCAAAATCAGGCTAATTTTTCAATGTGATAGGAAGAAAAATGAAATATTAGTAGAAAGCAATAAGCTAAGGGTCAATATCTGTTGTCAGTAAGAGACGACTTTGGTGACATTGATAATGACGGCAATTGTGAGACAAGGTGTAAATGCGATAGCTTAGCGATTGACTGACTAATCATTGATTAGATTAATGATAGATTTATGTTATGTGTGTAGAAGGCGGAAAAGATGAGAAATCAAAATATTATTTCAAAATATCTAAGTCAACATTCCACTTCTTATGAGACATTTGTTTAAAAGCAAAGTAAGTATCTTCACAGTCATTGGATTTGACCTTCGCCTTTTGCGAGAATGGAAACCTAAGCAGATTATGTTTAACATAAAGTCTTTTGTAATGGACCGATATACTACAATGGATTTTCGATTCTTTTCAGAATTTGATTATTCGAAACTATTGTGAATAGATGCGTACTTTATATCATATAATGAATATATATTATGATTTCAATATGTCTTTTTTTTCATGTAAATGCAAATATTGTATTATTCTAAAATATTATTGAAATGCTGTTTGACAGTTGAATAATTTCAACATTTACAGATTGCAACAAAATTAAATCATGAAAATGGAATCGAAAAATAGACTGGATGAAACAAACCGCTCAAATATCGCTCATAAAAGAATGCGTCAAGTAAGTTATATTGAGAAGAAAAATTGATGCCTCTCTTTTCTTTCATTTTATTAGAAATTTTTGTATATTCAAAATTTCAATAAATATTTTCAGATTATACTTAATGGTATAATAATGCTTGCAATAGCATCCTCCTGGGCATTAAGTACACAATTTACTAAATCAATATGGGTAATTAATTCACAACACTTCTATGCTCCATATTTTATGGTTTGGTTTAATACTAATTTTATGATCGCATGCTATCCTGTTTATATAATATTTGCTTTATTATTTCGTCGTTCATCTCTAACTGATATACATTTGTAAGTTTATTTCCTTTTATCCAACACTGTTAAATAGTTTAGGAATATTTGTGTAAGATATTGTTATGTAATTATTTGAAATCATATGGGAAATGAAAAAGAATTCCTATCGGATACATTTTATAGTTCAGAAAATAATTCATTAATTTATTCACTTATTCAATTTTTTTAGATTTGAATTTAAAATGTTTACAGAGAAGCTTTAATGGTATACGGAAGAGGAAAAGATAGTTGGATAGGATCATATTTTATGCGAACAATCTTATTCCTAATATTTTGGCTTATCGCAAACTATTCATATTCGCAGTCATTAGGCCATATTTCGGCAAGTGCAACATCAACGATAATGAGTTCAAATACCGCTATGGTGGTTATTTTTGGATGGTTCATCCTCAATGACCAATTCATTCCATTTCGAGTATTGTGTCTTTTTCAAATTTTTAACATTAGTCATTATTGTCAAAGATTTCAAAAAATATGTTGCTCCTTATGCAATATACCTACTAATTGCAATTAAGTGATAAAGTTTATTAATCGAATTTCCGTTATTTGCTAATATATAATGTAATTCTAAATTATCTGACAAAATGACTATAAATTTTATAGCAGAAATGGTTCTAATCTTAATTAATATTTTACTAGTCTAATTTGAATTATTTTAAAATTCAATTTGGAATTAAAATTACAATTGAAGTTGCGAAATATTGATTTGTAGAATATTTACATTTTTAGTTAATTTCCGTAGCGGCAGCAATAATTGGTGTTATTATAATTTCGTTAGATAAGGAATTTGTTGGCAATATTTTTGGTATATCCTTATCACTACTTTCCGCCTTATCTGCTGCACTCTATAAGGTTAATCATTCGTTTGTTGCACAAACTAAATTTTATGATATCATCGATATCATACCTTAATTTTCATTCATTGATTAGCTTTGAATTTGTTTTTAAATTTACAACACTACTTACCTTTTGTTCTTTTAATGAAGTTCAATTTAATCAGAATTAGTCGCTTAACCAAATTGAATCATTTATAAATATTTCAACTAACCATTCATTATAACTTCTAATTAAGGTTAAACAAGCTTAAAGTTTTCCGCTCCTTTTGGATTCAACTTCATTGGATTCTTTTCTAAAATTCTGACAGATATCTTGCGAAGAATATCTGAGCTTCATTTTTTAATTTCCTAATTATCATCCTTTTGTCTTAAGCGATTGAAAGTTGAAAGGGAAAAAACTATTAAATTTATTTTTCTACTTTTTATAAAGAATTTGTACGGACTAAGAAAATATCTTAACATTTGTAATTCATGCAAAGCAGTGGAAGTTGTTGAAAAATTTGTTTATTTCCGCCGCGCTTTTTCCATCCATTTCATTTTTCTTTGGTATTAATCGTTAAATTCTTTTCTATCTTAGGTTCTCTTCAAAAAAGTAATCGGTGATGCGACAATTGGGCAGGTATCACTTTTCATGAGTGGTTTAGGCTTACTTAACGCATCCCTTAATTCACTGCCTATGATTACACTACTGATAAATGGTATAGAAACGTTTACCTGGTCAAATGTACCATGGTTTCCGCTGCTCGGTGTTGCATTTTTATCCTTGTGTAAGATGGTTTTTACTTATTTGGAATTTCATTAATTTCTCATTTTTAAATTTATGACGATATTATAATTTAAATGTTAAACATTTCGTTTAAAGGAATCGTTAAAAGGAATTCTTCAAATTTGGTACTGTAGGCTCAAGAAGTGTTTGGTGACTATTAATTAATTGATAAAATAATTCAGATTTATATTAAATTCAATTTTTAATTGACATTAAATTTAATTTGTGATTCTTTCACAATCAAATTGCTCATTTAATAAGTCAAATAAACTTATTTTTTTGTTCTCTTTTTTCAGGGTTTAATTTCCTTATAAATTTTGGAATTGCTTTATTGCATCCATTGGTGATATCTATTGGAATGTTATTTGGTATTCCAATTAGTGCAAGTAAGATATTTCTCAAAAACTAGACAAGTAATTAATTATACTAGTGTGTGATAGCAACTAGGATAAAAAGATAAAATAAAATTATCATTTAAATTTAATTTACTGAAAATATCTTCTGTTATAATGGATTTTGAATGAAAGATAATGGTTTTCAATTTATTTCATCTGAAGTAAATGCGCAAATTGATGGAAAGACAACTTAGATTCCAATTTCATAATATACCATCATGAAAGTGACCTGAACTGATGTGATTCATTCCAGTAGTATACTACTGCCCGTCATCCTAAATTTTCAAATTTTCAGCTATTGACATCGTTTTTCGACATATGAATGCAACACCTTATTTTATTATTGGCGCTCTTTTAATATTGTTTTCGTGCGCAATTATAGCAATACCACCAGAATCATTCCACTGCACGATAAAAATGAAAAAGGGGAAAAAGGAGAATGGAAATAGCGAGCAGTGCATTGTCGTGTAATTCATTTCAATTCGTATTTGTCGTGTAATCCGTACAAGACACATTTCAATATCAGCAATGGTAAGAATTATTGGGTACCTTATTTTTAATTACTGCGATGGAAATCGTTTAAAGTGAAATTAATTCTTTTAATGATTCAAGATAAACCACCTAATGCACGTCTACATTTTTCTCAAAATTGGAAACATCTTTTTTAAAGCTCCACAACAGAAAGAAACCGTTAATTCCAATAGTTCCCGAAGTTCCCCATCTTTCCTGTATTTTCAATTGTTACCGCATAAACTTTATGACTCGAAGACATGAGTGGTAATAGCAAAGCATTATATGTCAATAGATACAAGCGTTATAGTTTTACCTCTGGCATAAAAATTATATGTGTACAGATAAAGAAGCACAATTAGAAATGAACTATGTTCGTAACAATAAAGAATCAGTGCGTATGCTAAAACACCAGAAGGAAAAAAGAAAACAATAGTTACATTTACAAAAATTAAATTAGTGGACAAGGTTAGATAGACCCGAAGTAAATGAAATGCTGGAAGAAGTATATGTAATCGAAAAGCATGCAGAATCACAGAGCAAGATCTATGACAGCCGCAAGTTCATCTAACATTATGGAAACTAAAAGAGAAAGTATGATGGCAACCTGTTAAGCTTTCATTTCTAACACATTCCAAAAAACAAGCAGCTATGATTTTATTGGGAAAAGATCTCTCTCAAAACGAAGGATCAACGTTTCAATAAAACCAAAATATTAGTAGTGCAACCTACTGAAGGCATAAAATTCACAGAAAGTATTTGAGAAGTCCTCCTATATAAAAGTACATACAATCATTTCAACCCAGCAGATCATCAAAGATATCATTGGTTAGATTACTTTGTTTAGAATGAGTGATCTGTGAGTTCAGCGAAAAATTATTTTTACCATTAAGTTTAGCCGGAAAACACACAATATCATCCAAAGCAGTCATGTTTAATTTTCGGTCCACTTCATTCAATGACACATTTCCTGTTCGATTAGCTGTCATCCGTTGGTTTGAACTACTTCTAGCCACTGGATTTTGTACAACTGGTGGATCAGGTAAATTGACTATATTAACTGTTGGTTGAAACATAAATGATGTCAATTTGTCTGGTTCCGTTTTGAATGGATCTGGCCAAAGAGGGCTATCCGAATTGTTCAGTATACTTTCATTTTCGACCTGAATTGTCAGAAAATTTGCTATTCATCAGGAACAGAAACATATGATGAAAAGGAATTATATTAAAATATACAAGAATCGAACATCGTCTTTATGCATACTATTTCGGGCAATTAAAAGAATTCGTGTTACACACGCAAATAAACAAACCTTTTTGGTGAATGATGATGCAGGGAAAAAATCAGACAAATCTATGCAGGTCTGATGTGTTGAAATGGAAGTAGAGGGTATCAACGAATTGCAACCAACTTCCTCAAGAGCAGAATCGATTGGTGAGGTAACTAAATTTGAGCATGTAAATTGGTTCTTATTTATGCTTTCCTCAGAACTGACTGGTTGCAAAAGTTTCGGTTGGTTGCGCATTCGCAGGCTCTGCTCCTGTGCGGCCGCTAATCGTTTCTTATCAGCAAGACTTAACAGTCCCTAAAATAAAATTCAAACGGAAGTAAATACAAAACTTTGTCATGTTATCGAAAACGTAAACTCAATTTAATCATCAATCAATTAAATTGAACAGTAAATAATGACTGGCTTTCAAAACAATTCTCCGACTTGCGAATTAAATGAACAGATAAACAATTGCATCACTTCACTTACAGTATTTTTATTAATACCATTTAGTGCTCCATCCGTTGATCCATCGATAACCAAATCTGATAGACTGCCAGACAATGAACTCTATAAAATTTCTACCATAAATCTTGTAGTTTCTGAAACCACATTAATCTTCACCAATATTCCATCATATCAGTAGCAGTCAAACAATTATGAGATTATCACCTTGTTTTGAACAGCTGGTTGTCCAAATACACTAGCAAATTCGCCAATACTACGCTGTTCCTCTTGACTAGCACTTAACTGTTGCAGTCGTTGTCGTTGTTCCTTCTCAATCTGTAATAGGAGAAATATTGCAACAAGTAAATCAAATTAAACAGATTTTTTAAAAAAGGAGCAAATTAACATGAAACAATTACCCTGTCTAGGATGCGGTGTATTAATGCCATGTACTGCTCAAACTGAGGCATATTCAATGCATTCTCCATAGAAGAAGCAATTAGAAAAGGTAAAATGCTTTTGGCGCATTGTTCTCGGGTTATACCGATACGACTCTCTTCATATGCTAATTTGTAGATTCCTGAAATAAAACAATCCTATTTAGCATTAGTCTAAATTTTGCCTACAAAATGTATCTTTCCTTTATAAAACTTTTATCGCTGCATAAATCCATTCCACTACTCGTAAAGTGTTTTATATGATCCGATTTCGTTCGAAAAGATGGCTATCACAACTTCTTAGCTGGGATTAGTATCTGATTCCAAATAGGTTGCCTAAGAAGTCGCAATATTAAGAAAGTTGAAGAAAAAATATACCCAAAATAGCCATAAGAATTGCTGGCTCTCGACTAACCACTTTGGGCAAAGCTGGAATTATTTGATCCGTCACCATCCATGGCTCAAGAGAGGGTAACAACTTCCCTATGCACAATAGTGCTTGAACTCGTATCTATGAATGTAAAATATATGCACTAAAAGGAAAACAAAAATACATTTTAATTTGCCAAAATTAATACGTTAAGATAATAAATAAGCAAACGAATTAATATTAATTAATTGACAATTATGCAAAAAAAAGTAAAACGCTGATCAAATCAACAAAACGAATAAATCTCACAGTTAATACTCCTCCTCCATCAACAATTAGTAATAGTAGTTTGGGTAGAACTTCTGCTTTCATAGATTGTCTTTCAATCATTGTGGCAACTTTCGGGACGATCGAAAGACACAATTCCTGCAAGAATTACTTACTTTTTTTTTGCAGAAAATCTGCTCATATGCTTATAATTTTTGGAAAATGGAAATGTGTTCCATTGATGAATATAATAAATGTACCTGGATTTTCACAGTCTCGCTAGATAAAGCATTACAAATTAAAGGCAGAAGATATTTACGGGCATCTTCTTCGCTTGTTTTTTGCAATAAGAGATCCATATTTTGCAAAAACAGCAACAAAATCTACAACATTAAAGTAAGTGAGCGCACAAATTTATTTCTCAACACGGAACTAACATAAAAATTTTGCTCAAAATAGCAACGCTCTATAAAATCATTAAACTCACTTGGTACGGTCTTTCAAGAGTAAATATTGGGACTAGCTGCGGCAGAACGGCTGCCGTAAATTCATCGTTATTGGTTATTCCAACAATATGAAAAACACTAGGAAGAATAAATGGCACTAATTCTGTGGCAATAAATTCTGCACATAGTTGTGGAAGGATTTTTTGTATAAGTGGCCGCTGAAAAACTCGTATCCCATGAACAGCTTATATTATCATTATCAAGAATCATAATGAATAGACACATAAGATTTTTAAAAACTAGAAAAAAATATTTATTTTCAAAAAGTTTTCAAGTATGTATGTTAATATTTACTTTTGGGAATTTCACCAAGAACTGAGGTAATTGCTTGAAGAAATTCATTTTCTGTGTGTAGTCCATTTGACACAAAGAATCCAAACTGTTCAGTGTTCGAATTAACGGTTCATCAAAGTAAATAATCTATAAAGTACAACTATATTTCAATAACTTCTGTAATAAACCTTTCTAAATAAAATTATATTTCACATCTGTATGGAAAACGCCAAATGAGTGTACTGAAATAATAATTACCGTAAAGAAAAATAAAAACAGAATTACTTTGGAAAATTGAGTAGCATCAGGTCGGAGATCAGGCGTAAGATTCAAGCACATTTTAAGATCATCACGAACTTCGGCAGGAACATTTACAAAAATCGACACAGGCAATGTGTTTAACTGAAAACGATAATCTGTTCACTACTATTATATCTATGGCAATAAAGAAAATATACCAACTTCAAATCATAACCTTTCCAATATTTCTGCGAAAATTATCCAACGAATTTCTGTTATCAAACGGTTGCTTTCCTCTATTAAAAACTGTTAGCGCCATAATTCCAAACGAAAACATATCAGCATATGTGTCACACCGACCACCAATCACATATTCTGGAGCCAGATAATCTAGCAATGGTTGGACAACGGACATCGTTCGTTGATTCCATTCCAGCATTTCATATACCACCTAAAGAATTGAAAGAACTTTATAGTAGTTAATACTCATAAATACTTTCATTTGTAAATAATATATTGCAGATGTTCTGTCAAAACTAAAGAAGACTGACAGTTTAACAGCCGAAACAAAGAACGTTACATAGTAGTGTAATCTATAAAGAACTTCAGCACTGTTTCGCAACTTCACGATTGCATCTAATAAGAATGATGAGAAATATCACACCTGACTATTGGTACCTTGTGTACCTTGCGCTGAAAAATCGAAACCTGCAAGTTTCCATTCCCCTTTTTCATTAATCATCACACTTTCAGGGGATATATTTCGATGCATCATGCGTACATCAATATGCAAAAATGATAAAGCTTCAATAACCTGCAATAATTCAACAAGGATTAAGTAAGAATTATATAATAAAGTGAATAATTGAGGAAATAAATTTAATTTGAGACTCAGATCTATTAAAAAAAGAAAAAAACATCACTTTACTTGAAAAAGTCCATAGCGAATTTCAATATCCAAAAGTTCGAATTCATCTAAATGTGCCGGATGAGGAGTTATATTATCTAAGCGTCCTAAAGCGTTAGCTAATGATGCGAACACAGGCTCTGTACAGAAAGCATATGAATCTCTGAAAAAAAACACTCCTTAAAATAACTGTGAAAATTACAATTCCAAAAAATCAGCACACTATCTCCGCAAAGCTACAATTTCACTGGTTCATTTGATCAATCTTTAAGAACAATTACAAGTGATTGGAATGAAAAAAAAACCGAGATTCCTCGAGTGGATGCTCAATAACAAGAATTCGTGGATGCCTTAATCGAGTGAGTTGCGATACTCCTCTCTTCATAATTTCCAAGAATAATTCTCTTTCATATCTTGGCCATTTTTCCAAGTTTCGTTTCTCAAATAACCAAACCGAAACAGCCTAAATTAAAATATCGAATAACCCGCTTTGACAGTTTTAATAAAACCAATGAAATAAAAAATAAAGACCAATACATATGATAGCAGAGTTGTAATAAGTAATATGATAAATAAGAGATCCGTTATTGCAATTAATTCAATCAAATAATAGATGAACTATTCGAGCATAGTTACCTTTTTAGTTGAACGTTTCTGCGCCGCATAAACTTTCCAATTGAACGCCGGCCCAGCACTTCCAACTTGTGATAATATCTCATAATCTCGTGTTACCGGATTTCCCGGTAAAGCATTGCTTACTTGCGCTGCTACTGAAGTTACTGTGGAACGTATCCGATTCAAATAATAGTCAACATTTATCGCCATTTACCACCTTCTCCACCTTCTAAAAAATGAAAAAATTAATATTCATTCTATTTCTTTTTACATTTATATCAAAATTCAATCATATTATTAGTACCATGAATTTCCACTTTATCATTTATCACAGTTATATCGCACCTGCGCTAATTATTAGCCAAATCATTTATGTATATCGATATCGGATATCTCCTTGCAAAGAAATAATGAGGGTTTGTTTCGAGAAATTCGAAAAAGTTGAGAAGATATTGAGGGATCCTGATCGCTGTCAAGCAATCGGATAGCTGGATCAAAGCAGTCTCATTAAGGTCAAGCCATCGGATAGCTCAAACAGCACAGCGGATCGATTCAGCGAAATGATCTAGTGATTCACTTTGAGACCAAATCGATACAATCGATAAGGATCAAATACATTTATAAATATATATTGCAGCGCAAACTCGGCATGGTTGTTTTTTTACTTACTGATTCATCCTCTTCTCAAACTAGCCTATCGAAAATAAACAATAATAGTGTCTTTCGTGCATTTTCTCAATCTTTCCTTCCCCTCAAATCATACCTTTTTCCCTATTGTTATATGCTATGTTGCTTTCCAAAATTCAATCAAAAATTAGTTTTCTCCTTCATTTTCCATCATCTTTGATTCACTATCTTTTGTATTCTCATTAATATCTACCGATGATTTTCCCCAAAAAGCCAATCACTAAGACATCGCAACGTTACCAATGTAATGTGCACGATGTCTTTATAAATCCCATGTCGCGATGAAATGTTTGGGAGGAATTTCATTTGATACTTCTTAAGAGAAATCATAAGCGATAGTCCTCGCCTAGAAAAATCATTTACGAGAATATTAGCTTAATTAATAGCATTCATAACGGAATTCCGGTTCAAACACAAATTCAAAACAGTCGGAAGATTTTCAAATAAGTCAGCATGGCACATGGTGAACAAGGAGTAAAATCCGGGAATCCAGCGACATATCAGCAAGTCCGTATTCCGAAACAGAAACCAGGAATTAATCCAATGTTCCATAATTTCAATACGACCAATTTGTTGTGATGCAACGCTTTGACTATGGTTTGCGAAAACACGTATGGCAGTGGGAAATACCGGGGGCGAAGAAACTGTCGAGGACTTGGACAGCGTTGGGATGGTTGGGATCATTCGGAAGTCATTTTCAACTAATCGGTTAACTGTCGCATCGTTGAACATTTTCCGGGAATCGTAAATCATCCATTCCATAGATATTTGGAGTGAGTCGACTCTTATTTTACCTGAAAGCGGAAAGTATTTCAGCGAAAATTGCTAGGTTCAAAATGGATGACAACGAAGGGACCCTCGCTGCACAATTCCGATCTGTTACTGGTAAGCTCTTATAAACACTATTTCATTCTGTGCGTCTTAATAAATCGTTATGATGTATATTTTGCAATAAAAATCTGACCTAAGATAAACATATGTATGATGTTAGATATTAAAAAAATTTTTTAACTCCATGTTGCTACAGACTTAACTAAATTTCATTGATTGAATATACAAAAGTGAAAATTTTTTTCAGGTTGCACGAATGCAGCAGAGGCATCCCAGTATTTGGAAATGTGTAATGGTAATTTGGAATTGGCCATAAATTTGTATTTTCAACAACTTCAACCATCCTCATCAACGACAATAAATGGCGAAGAATCTTCGGATGTCATTTGCGTCAGCAAGGGTGTAGTACGACGTAATACTGCTGTATCACATCGTGCCGTATGTGGAGCTGCAAATCCTCGTGTTAACCATTCAAATGATATGTATGTTATTAACAAACTTGTTTATTCGTTATCATCGAGAGTTTAATATTTATATTCTTTGAGGTAAGTGTAACTGCTAAGTAATTAGTAATAACCTATTTGTTATTAGTAAGCACTTTTTACTTGTTTTATTAAAAAACTCGAAGCCTGAAAGTGTTTTAACTTTTTGCATCATAACATACAGAAAGCTTCCAATTCTCGAGCTAATCATTCTAATAATATGCAATACTAACTGTTTAATTGGAACTGATTTATTTGTTTGCTTTTTAAGAAACTTAAAGTGTGATAATTGTGAGACAGATGCAAAATACCTTCAGGTCAACAATAGGTAACAGCGATGTACGCGAGCCAATAGCTCCTATACGTGGAGCTATTGTTGAGCAGACATTTGCGCAGCAGTATAGTGAGTTTTACTTCATTCGAACTTATTAGACGGAAGTTTGTGATGTAGATATAACTGTTCTATATATTTTTTCAAGCTGTCTCATATGTATTATTCCAATAAGAGCGCTCGCTCTCAGAAAACTCGTTTTCAGGTCGACAAAATGGACGGCATGGTACTTCAGTATTTGATATGGCTCGTGATTTTCGCATTGAAGCAGGTAGTTTTCTTTGTTCACAGCAACATTTCGTCAAATTAGTGTGAAAGTTACTAATTATTTGGGCAGTCGAGCGATAGCTATGCATTATTTGTTGGATTATTTATTTTGAGTACACTGTGTCATTTTTTTCAAGCAAAACTTTCCGCATTATCATTTAACAGAGTGAGATAAATTTTTACATATTTTAATGCGGTAGATTTCAGGGGAACGAATGGCAGTTCTTCAAAATAGGCATAACACGTCGGATCCGACAATTGCTAAGCGTGTAACTCTTCAAAATCTTTTTCGTCCTCCGATAGATATCATGTTCAATGGTGACTGGGATGCTGTTAGTTACTTTTGATTTTAAATTACAAATAAAAATGATGTTAATGTTTTTACACTGTAAAATGTAGCCATTATAATTTTCGAAGCATTTCGATGTCTAGCAATGTCCATTCATAAGCGTGATTTAGTTGAAAGAAATCAGTAGAGAATGATATTTAGGAGTGAATGAGAAAAAAAGATTTAATAATTGGTTTTCTATTTAAAATACGAAATGAGTTAATACTAATGTAAGGTTCAAAGCTTTCAACACTAAACACATATTCAAGTAGGCATTGCGTGAAAAGCTTGAGGGTAGTTACAATTTCGCTGCTGCAGTTGCTTTTGTTTTTGAATGATCCATATTCATTCAACCATTAGTCTAATTAATGTTAAATTATGACATCGAGGCATTTATATATGAAACAGTTTGCCTTGTATATAGATTTCACCTTGCTTGTAGTTTATCATAAATTGCTTATCAGCGGAAAAAAAAGAAATTAAAAGTAATCAAATGTAACTTAACAAGCATCTAACAAACAATAATAAAGTTCGTTAAATTCTATTTAGTAATTAACTCACAAATGCTACAGGTCCGCGCTGAAGCTCAGTTGCGTGGACATTGGTTGCTTGTTAATGTGCAAGATGACTTGGAATTCGCTTGCCAGACACTTAATCGTGATGTATGGTCCAATTCATCCGTAAAAGAACTTCTCCGATCAAATTTCGTCTTTTGGCAAGTGAGCAAATGTGTTTTCAAGTGTTAGGCTGTCGAAAAGAATAATGCGTTATAGATGCAAAATAATATCGAGGCGTTTAGGTGCATAAAGATTCAGCTGACGGGAACAGAGTGAGTAATTATTATCGAATGTATACATATCCAGCTGTTTTCATAGTTGATCCACGTACAGGAGAACAATTAATCACAATCGGAGCCAAAGATACTATGTCTTTCTGTGATCAAGGTAAGCATATTTTGTAAATTGTCTTAGATTTATCTTTCTAGATTTGTTCTATCATTTTGATTATCACAATATTTTACTTATTACTTGATGGATGGATTGCTTTTCGGCTGAAAATGAAGCGCAAAAGTGATTAACTGCATATACCATATATGTCTCTCTGCTTTCAGTTACAACATTTTTGGATGCTTGTCCAGATTTCGACGCAAGAGACAAGCAATTAACAATTGCCCCCACATCAAGCAATTTCGGCCGGTTAATATCGAGAGAGGATTGTGGACATAATCAACATATGGATGTAATTTTTTGTTATATATTTATATAATTAAGTTTTAAAAAGAAGAAAGAAGGAAATTTATTAAAGCATTACTTTATTTGAAAAAATATCTTTAGACTAAATTTTGGTATATGGTAACGTCTTTCTGATATTTATTGTTTTCTTTTTTGACTTCATTACTTGCTAAAAAATACAGAATTCATCAACCACAAATCGAAAGCGTGTGCACTTTTCACAGCAGGACGAAGTGATGGATGATGATTGTTGTAATTCGAAAAAGCCTCGTGAGGGTACGCTTCTTTTGCTATAGCGAGATTTAGATGTTTGCAAGTTTCATGGTTTATAAATGTTCCCTATCCGTGAAAGTTTTTGTTTTCATTTCAAAATAGGAATCTTCAACGTGGTCTCATTATTGCAACCGATAGAGCCGCTTTCTAAATTAGTTTTGAAATTAGGTGATTTTCCAGGCAATGATTTGTCAGATATTGATGGCATCATAGATAGTGGGAGTAAACTAACAACGATTGATCGAGATGAGTGGATGAAATGTGTCGGCGATCCAGATGGTCGTGGCTGTCGTCTCCTATTATCATTACGCCTACCGGATGGTAATCGTCAAATGATGGAAGTAGAAGACACAACTACTCTCAAGGTAAAGTTGTAAAAGTTTATATTTGCAGTTCAATATTTACATGTTTACCCGCTTTGTCACTTTTCTTAGTTTCCGCACTGTATATACCTGCTGAAAGTATATTTCCGCAAAAAGCCTACTATAGCAGCACTTCTGTTTTATCTATCTTTTAATCACGCTGTGCTGATTATTTCTGCAATTAAAATTAGAATAAAATTGATTATCGATTAGTAAATGAGAAGCTTTTTCACCAATCACAAGGAAATAAACTAGGTTTTTTTCTGTTGCAGGCTGTATTTGTGCTTATTGCTGGTCTTGGGTTTTACCCAACAGATCATCAGCTTGTCCTTGATTATCCAAAACGAATATACACCGAGCAGGATCACTATCGTACACTTCGGGAGCTCAATTTCAGCAAAAGAGAGCTCATTCATGTAGAAAGGCAGTGAAGATTCATTCCATATTAGAAGACCGACAGTTCTGATTCCTTTATTTTCTTCCACTGAAATAGGCAGTAGAAAACAGAGTACCGTTTAAGTCTTTCTTTTTGCAGTTATATCTACTACTTCTTTGAGGTATAGGAAGCTGTAAAAGTTCCGAAACTCTTCGATTAGGACTTTATGTTCGATTCATCATAGAAAGATTATGCATTGCTCGGAGATTCTGCTAATTATTATTCCCATGAGGTATTCTAATTGTAATATACTCGTGTTGTTTGCTCTTTTAATCCATTATATCTATATAACGATATTTATGTATGTTGATATTTAAACAGTTCAAATACTTGCCATTCAATTATACTTTTATAACATGTCCTCAGTTGTCGTGCACAATTGTAGCGCACTGTAACTGAATCGTTTGCATCCCAGTGGGTTGATTTGTCTGAATTACTCGTTCGTTTATTATACGTCTACTCACTAGTTGCGTATGTAAGTTATTGAGAGCTTAGCTCCTGATTTTTATCATACATTGAAGTACCACTCTGAAATTTGCTGTAGGTGTTTGAGATATATGTCCAACTCATATCATTTGCAGATATATGTCCAACTCATATCATTCGGTTTAGAACAGTTTTTGCTGTAAATGATTTGTCTTTGTTTTGTTCATTTCTACACCTCTAAATTTCCTTTTTTATTACATTTTGTATTATTTCTAGGCTTGTTCCAATTTTGTGTTCTATTATCGAATTTCGATTTTTAACACATTCTTCCTCGGTCTTTCTTCATTGAAATTTGGAGTTAAGGATTAGCTTAAGGTGATATGCTGCGCCGAAAATACTTTCTTTTTTAAATCAATTTACTAATAATTTTTTAAATGACATCGAGTAGATTTGTACATTTACTTGCAGGGTTTAAAATCTAACCCGATGTTGTTATCGCCAGTCTCTGTTTATATCTGAAATCAGGTCTTGCATTCAGTGTAAGCTATGCAGTAAGTGATCGGAGAGTCTGCGAAAGTTTTAGTCTTCATGTTATACATATAAGGAGAATCAGACATTTTGATGATGATCCCAGTATTTTGTATATTAGCAGATAAGCGCAAAATTCATTGGATTCAAAGATAGCAGAATAGTAGAATTTTCACTGCTGAACGGCATCCACGATTGCGAGAGAGAGGGTCTAGCATGATCAATGGAACTACTTGACAAAAGGATATTTCTTCCTAATCATCAAGTAAACTAGCAATTTTTTCCTACCATGTTTCTTCATACTTCGCCTACCGTAACTTCTCCTTCACTGCTTTTCCGTACCTGAAGCAAATGGCCAAATAGTTTGCTGAAAGTTTAGAAGAAAAATGATAATTTTGCTTGCTTTAATTTTAACTACTTTAATTGGATTTTTTAAATTTTATGGGAAACTATGAGTAATATTTCTAAAGTGGAAATGAGAAAGCAATCGTTTTGCAGTAGGAACGATCATGGGTAATAACAGATTAACGTTCTCTCGTCACGATGCTTTCAAATCGAAAAGAAATGAACATAGCGGAATTTAAGACCATTCACATTTTTGAGTTCAAAACACAAAATATGAAGCTATTTTATTTTGCGTCAGTAGAATTTTGGAATAGCCGATTTTCTGCTTTCAGGCCGATCAAATGATTTAGCAAATTTTATCAATGAGTTATCGTGAAACGGTTGGTCGTTATACACTTCGTGAAATTCCAACAATTCTAGTCATTAGTCGTCGAGGGACGATTAAAATGCGGGCTTTTCAGGTTTTTTTTTTCAGCAATTTTATGTAGTTTTTCGGGATGTGACTACGTAGACCTCATAATAGATCATTTCTTTTGAAATAAAGGTAAAATATGTAAAAAAAAGTTTTACACTGATTCTTCTCTTTTTACCGCTCTGTGTATCATGAACTGTGGCAGAAACAAAGAACAGAATTAAGAAAGTAAATGACAAAGAGATTAATTCGGCTTCTTGTCATTTAAAACTAACCCAGTACATTGAACTTATTAGATTTAGTATTAGCTTGCTCAGAATGCTCATTTGAATTTAATCTTGGATTTAATCTTTTTTTTTAAATTTCATTGAATTTAATCTTCTGAATATATATGTGTGATCAACATTATTATATTTGTTATTTCAAAATCTCGAACATCTTATCAGTCTTACTATTCTTACTGATTGTAATCAACTAATGCTGTGGAAAAAAATTCAAACAGTTACTTCGAATACTGGAGGTTAAAATGATTGACCTGCACCTTCATCATCATAGGTGTATTCAGAATTTTAACAACTTAATATTAATATATCCTAATACTAATATTATTATTGAAATTAAATACTTTAACTTATTATCCTGAACAATTGATCAGTTACATTGGTCAGATATTAAATTCTTTACTTTTGAAAAAACGCTAAAAAGAATGATGATTGGAAAATAAAGGAAACTAAACAAACATAAAATGGATACTCTCTCAACAAAATAGAGCTGTGTGGTACTCAACAAACATAAAATAGAGCTGTGTGATTAGACACCTATAAGCTACAAAGAGCAAATGATAGTCCGTTCTATTTCCGTTCCTCTTTCACTTTTTATCCTTTATTAAGTGAAAAGCTACTATCATCGATTATGTGTTAAAAATGGAGAACAGTGGATTAATAGACTAAGGCCAAACTCTATAAAGCATATATGCAACTCCAATTTAAAATTTAGAAGTAAAAATTAAATTGGAAATTGGCAAATTATTATAAAATTAAGCATTCACTTCACTATGCTACATTTTCTAACATTACTACATTGAAGATTAAAGGATTTTATTTCTACTTAACAACTTGACATAGCGGTTAATTTAATCTCATAAAATTTACAGAAATCCGCACCGATCAATTTCGTTTATTCGCAATAATAGCCTTAAATTTCTCATAACATCCATTGTTTTGATATGAGAATGATAAAAACACAACAAAGTGCAACAAACGAAAAAAAGCAATCACCTATCCCTAATAATATATAAGCTGAATCGTTTAAGGATTCATATTAATAGTACGAATAATATCACTTGCCAAAGCAAAGCTTTCATCGAGTGCGCTACGTTTCCACATTATGGCATTTCGGATCATCACTACCACTATCTACAATGCTTACGTAATTATTTTTAATTATCATTTAACTCCGCAAAAGTTAACAATTATTAAATTCATCAGACCTTATTGAACGGATCAATGATGAAGTTTTGCATTCCGTGACCAGCGTGCATCATTACATATGCCTGTAATGTATGCATAATTACCTTTGTTTTACAAGAGATTTAATTTATAGTATTTCATACCATATCTCAGCAATGGATGGGAAAATAAGATTGGGAAAGTCGGAAATGCATTACTGATTACTGAGGAATAATATAAATTACTGAGGGATAATATAAATTGGAATAATATTTGCTTTTTAAGAATTATCCGAATTTCGAAGTCATACTTCTAATTTGTAACGTAGTATATTTTCTCTTGCACCCGCCCATATTTGAACCTGATTAAACGATGATGAAATGTGGACTTTCATTTCTAGGTGACACTTTACGTTACGTATTTCAATGCGCTGTTTGCTGTGAAACCATTTTCAATCGATCATGACATTTCAATAATTCTGTTGGTTTTAAAATGCGAACGAACGTTTTGCCGAATTGGATGTGATTTGTAGAATAAGCCATGGCCACGATAGGTCATTAAATAGGTTATTTTATCTTGCCCATATTCCGTCGGCTTACTTAATCGTTTCCAAACCTTTTCGCTTATTAAATTTTTCTAAATACCAAAACTTTTTTTGTATGATAAATTAATTTGGAAAGAATCATAGAGAAATAAACCATCTTTATTAATTTCCTTATCTTTTTGAAAAGAGTTAAGCATTCATCAGAAAATAGTCAATTGTACATATATTCGCAGCATAATTTCTTCATCAGGTAATGTAAATTATTAACTATCAATCATTATTAGCCATTCTATCCAATTAAATAAAGCTAACAAAAGTACAGAAGTTATGCTATAACTTATATTGACTAATAATAAGCAATTACCTTCCAAATAGTGGAAACAACATTTGCAAGTCCTCGAGCAGTTCCAATACCTAATACTGCAACGTTTTCTATTTCTCGAACTGCCGGATTATTGTATGGCATCTCATTCTGGAATTTATTATATGTTTGTAGGAATATTACAGTAGAACGATAGAGGGAAGATAAAAAGACTTCCAGTAAACTAATGCAAACAATAAGATTATCTTGAAAAAAACTGACAGCTAACATTTAGGAAACTAAGCCATAATGGATATTTGCCAGTATCATATATTTCGCAATTAAAAAAGCGCAAGAGACAATTGAATATGAGCGCAAAATATTGCACAGTGGTGACCATTTCATAAACGAATTCAAATGTAGTTGTTTGAACAATCCGTGCTACTCGATAATGTTCATGCCGAGGTAAGCCCAAATAGAAATCCTTATCTGCAGTTAAACCATACCTATTAATTTTTGTTAATTATATCACTCATTTATCATATCACATTTGGAAAAGTGTCAATGAAAAATTATAGCGCTAAAACTTTACTACTAATGATGATTACTTATAAAGTTGCTTAAATTACTTCAGGAAAGAAAAAAAGGAGATTCGATTCTAAATTATGTTTTTACGTTGTTAGTTTTTCCAAGATAGTATCTCTCTTCTTCATTAATTTATCTCGGCTATTTCAACAATAAACGACCAAAGAAGCAAATTTACTTAAGCATTTAATTTCTATTAATTACAGTAATATTAATGAAATCAGAGTATTCCAAAAAAAGATATTTTTTAGTGATAAAAATACACCAAATACTATATGATTGAACTTTTGCACTAAAATATGATGCTATTATAATTTTTGCTAACAAAAATAATCGTTGGCAAAATTTATGATATCACTAAATTATTTATCACATTAATGTTCATTTTTGTAAAGTAGGAAAAAAAACAAACCATCCATATATTTTTGAATTTCTTCACGATAAAACTGCGCAATACCACGTTTCAACGGATCGGTACGTCGAACAATTTGATCTAATAGCCAACCAAATGTTAATGCATGATAACCTACTGCTGTACCTGCAGGCCACTTCGGTTTCGTCTAATAAGTTTTTTTAAATGAATCATCAGTTTTAATTTAAATTCATTAAATTCATTCAAAAAAATTAATGTATTAAAATTCTTTGTACTATTCTAAACACAACATAGATTATAATATAAAAAGATAATAATAATAAAAATTAAATAATTTTGATACAGATCTTTTTCTTTTAAAAAAAGCTCTTGTTTTATATATTATAAGGGAATACTGAATAATGAACCTTTTCAATAATACGTGATATATAACGATGATTTCGAGCTTGTTCCATTGTCAATTCATCATCAAATACAATTAAACCAGCCTAAGAAGATTAGCAATAATTTTCTCTCTTGAACTATTTAAAGTTTGAATCTGAAGGTTTAATCTGAAGGCACTTACTTTATGTTCAAGGATCCATTGAATAGTAATATTTTCCTTATTGTGAGCACCAAATTCAGGCCAATATTTCACAACCTCAATTATTCAAATTTAATTAATTAATGAAAAATTAGCAAAATAAATTTACAAAAAAGTTACAAAAGTTTAACTAACTTTATCCTCATATTGCAACTCTCCTCGACTGACAAGAATTGCAATAATTAATGCACCAACAACTTTTGTTGATGAAAATGCCACTGTCATCGTATCACGTTCCCACGTTCGAAATGCATCTCTGTGCTATGCTAACCATATTTTAATTAAAAATTTTGTATAAAAATAAAGATAAAAGTAATTAATTAGCTTATCATATCGAGTAATTAATTAGCTTATCATATTGATATAATATTTCTTAAAGCCTTTCTTAACTTTCTTAACGCTTACAAACGCTTACAAACGCTTTCTTTCTTAACGCTTACAAACTCATTATATCTTATCATATCATATAAAATCATATCTTATCATATAAAACTTATTAATTAAATTTTTAAGAAAATAATTTTCAAAAGATAAATCCTTTATTTGAAAATCTAAATTACGTTATTTTTGTCGAAATTATTAAAAATGTTCAAATCATTAATTTATCATTTCTTTAATGTATGATGAAAATTTATGCAAAATTTTGCAAATTAATTAAAATTAAAAAAAGATTATTGAAGAGATGAAAAGTAATACCTTTCAGCAAAACCACCCCAAAGATCTATTATAAGTTTATCATTTTTATAAGCAGCAAGTGCTAATCCTTCTTTTTCTCGCAATAAAATTTTGCTGCAAATCAAAACAAATTTATTATATCGTTTATGAAATTATTATCATTGTTTGCAGTTAGAATGAAAATGATAATTAACTCATAGCCTAAATATTAGCTAAAATATTGTCCTTAATTTTAGCCATAAATTCTATTAATTTAAACAAAAATATTTGAATTACTTCATCTCTCTTACTTTTCGCTTATCATTTTCGAATGATCGATCCGATCCGACGTTTTAGCATAAATTTTATTAACTTCAACAAAAACATTTGAATAATTTCATCTCTCCTACTTTTTGCTTAACATTTTCAATAATCGATCCGATCCGACGTTTTAGCATAAATTCTATTAGCTTAAACAAAAATATTTGAATAACTTCATCTCTCCTACTTTTTGCTTATAATTTTCAAATGATCGATCCGATCCGACGTTTTAGCATAAATTTTATTAACTTCAACAAAAATATTTGAATAACTTCATCTCTCCTACTTTTTGCTTATCATTTTCAAATGATCGATCCGATCCGATGTATTTATCATATCCAATTGATATATATCAGAGGAAAATTCATTTTATACACTTTTCTACAAAAATATATGGAAAATTGTTTCATTTATGATATTTAAAAAAAAGAGAAATAACTTACTCAAAAGTTTCTCTAATTTGTTGAAGATCTTCTTGTACCGTTCCATTTGATTTGCAATTATTTCTTGGTGTCTTTAAAAAAAATCCGATAATTAAACCTATCGCTACTGCTATAGCTGCCCATCGAATACCCATTCGAAAATAAACTTCTGTTGGATAAAAATTAGAAATAAATTAGGTTATTTTCTTTTTCCAAAAAAAAGAACGAACAAAAAAACTTAATGATGAATTAATTGCTAATTAGAGATGTTTAAAATTTGATGATATCATCGATAATTGGTGATAATGACGAAAATGATAAATAAATATTTGCTATTTTTAATATCAAAATGATACAAAACATTATTGTAAGCGAGAATGATTAGATAAAAAATTTTAACTATTGACTATGAATTGATTATTGAATGGAATGAATAAAAATTGATTATCGCTTATCATTTATCAGTTATGCAAATATATGTATTGAAAACAACAAACAAACAAACAAAACAACAGTTATAAAGTAAATATGAAAATATAAAAATTGTTAAATATCCATTAGATGTGATATTAATTAATCAATCACAGAATATTTGTTTATTAATCCATCACAACTAACCACAAATAACAATTTCCTTCCTTTTCCCATTCATTTTCTTTCTACTTTTCCGCTAACAACTTTAATAATTTATAAATCATGTATGAATTTATAAATAATCCTACTAATTAATTACTAATTAGGAAAAAGAACTATGATACTTACGAAACTGTACATAATTCTTTCCCATTCTATGTATCACAAATATTATATCAATAATTATGACAAAAATAATAACAGTAATCAATAGAGTTAGATATCTTAATTTAAATAAGCTGATCAAAAGGATGAAAGATTAAAATGAAAAATATCCGTTGAAGAAAATGATAAATATTGTTTGGGATAATATAGATGATGTATTTGCATTAATCGGTTAATTCCATAATTCCGATCGTTGAAAAAGAAACTAAAGATTACACTTTGTTAATAGCATAAACAATACACAGATCAAAGAATTAGTGATAATGGACTAGCCGGTTAATTCGATAATTTTGATGGTGTTGAAAAGAACAGATAAGGAAATCAAAGATTACTACTTTACGCTTTTTACTTTTCAAACCGGATTTTCACTTCTTGCCGCAAACTGTTGACATGCATTAATTTAATTACAACAAATTTTAAAATAATTTTATATAATATTAAAGCAAATATGTTGATATTAATCAATGAATAAATTTATCCCAACTATAAATAATTATAGATAATAGAGTGATTTTAATTAACGGAAGATAACTCATCGGATTCTGAAAATACCTATGCCCAATTATGATAATTACAAAGGAATTAATTTACACCATTCAAATATACATAATAAAATACTTGAATAAGCCAAAAAGATGCCATAGTTTGATGTCATCAACTTGTTGTATCGCTATATTCAACTATATGAAAATGATTACAAATGGCATTGAAATGCCATTTTAACCAATACGCTAAATAACTGTGGAAGACTATTAATGCACCCCGCGCAACTGTCACTTCATTTATCCATCCATTCGTATATATTCATCTACCCCCCCCCCCCCCTCCCCCCCAAATATCCATTCATTCATCTGTCCACCTATCCATCTATCTATCTACCTATTTATCCATTATCCATCTATTCACCTATCCATCTATCTGTCCGTCGTCCATCTATCTACCTATCAACCAATCAATTTATCTATCTATCTATCTATCTATCTACCAATCCTATATCTATTCATCCATTCGTTTATCTGTTTGTTAAATTTATCACATTGCTCTCGTTTTTCCTCAACACTGTCGATTGTTTGTTTGGTCATTAAATATGACATTACGTATCATTCATTCTTTCAAAATTATAAAACTGAATGGTCAATGAAAAAAAAGATTGCAAAACTGAATAATAATCATTACTGATAATGTTATCATTAAGGATCATTATCAAAAATAATAAGAATGCATTCGAAAAAGTATCAATAGAAATTTAATGAATTTATTACCCAAAATATTACTTGTGTATTATTGACAGTTTACAATCTTAAATCAATCTTAAAGAATGGATCAAATGAAGCAAGAAAAAATTTTAGCTGAAATTTTAATTATCTGAAACAAAGAGCTGTATTGTATTAATTGCTTCATTTTTGTTAGCTTTTAATTTCATTTGATAGATAGCAAGAAATAAATACTGCAAAATGATAACTACAAATGATAAATTTCCAACAATTTATTATTATTTAATTTGACATTCAATCAATTTTTTTTCACCAAAATTTTCATTCATTATAAAATTATTAATTAAATAAAGCAATTAGCAGAAATAAAAATATAAACAACAAAGATAAAAGATAACATAGGAATAAAATAAGAACACAATAATTATTTCATTTTAATTTATGTTGTCATTGTTGGAATGAATATTCATAAATAATTGTTGAAAGTTAAAAATTTCAATAATTTATTATCACAACAACTTTCTCAAAACTTAAAATGGAAAAACAAAAAGTGCTGAACCAGTTTTGACTATTTGTGGCGATAACGATGACATTTATTTGATTGCAAACAATCATTTAATACAACTAACAGCAATAATAATGCCATTTTTCCAAATAATTTACGTATAAACCTTCCATTGTAATTATCACAAAATGATAATATTAATTAAACTTCTTTGTTTTTATTTTTACAAAATTCATTGTAAATTTATTTTGTTTGTTTGACATTTGTTTTGACCTTATCGTTTTTGTTTATTTTCTTCATTAACACATATTGTTGTTTTATGTTGTAATATTTATGTATCTAACAAAAAAAAATAGTCTTTCTTTCAATCAATAAAATTTATTCATTCATTCTTTTAGCTAATTAATTATATCATCTATGGTTGATTATTGATTGATTATCATTTATCGAAATTTTACATTGAAATAGAAATGGTTTTTTTTTTGCAATGTTATTTACGTAAGAATAATATTATTATTGAATAAACGAATTAATAGTGTAATCAAATATCGTGATATATTAAGAGGATAAGTGAAATATGAAATTGAAAAAATAAGAAAGAAATTGTTGCTAAGGTTTATAATGGATTTTCAATGGTACGATTTGAATACACCGCTTTCCATATGCTTATGGCTTCTGTCAATTATTTTAATCAAAATAGGTTTGTGCTTTTTCATTTCTCTTAATATCCAATTGTTAGTTTAATAGTTTATTATGTGTTGAAAATAATTTAAATATTTGAAATTCTTCTTATCAAAATAAAATGTTAATTTTAGAAAAAAAAATGGCAATCGTTTTTTTCTATAAAAATTAAAAATGAAATTTAAATAATTTGCAAATTTTCAAATTTCACTAATTGCTACAAAGAATAATGCTAAATTAATAACTGTAGAATTTATAAATTATATATTATAAATTATAAATTATAATTATAAAATTATAAATTATTATTTTTTGATAAAATACACTTTTATCATTTGATAATGTAATCAAATTAATTATTATAGTTTTATTAGGAAGAAATAGTAAGAATAGTCCATCATTAAACTTATTTTTTTTAGATGATAAGTTGCAAATTATACAGGTTATTTCTATTTCATCATCAATACACTAATTATATTATCAGTGATAATTGATTGCAATTATCAGCAATTGGATTCAAACATTTTTCGACTTTTATCCAATTTTTTATCGTTCTTTTTTTTCTAAATTCAGTATCTCATTCGAGTAAACGATTTACAATTTTACCTGATTCTGCCCTTTTAATTCTTGTTGGTTTCGCTGCTGGAAGCGTAATGGATCGTTTTTGGTCGCATGAAATTTATTTAGATCCAGGTAAATTTTTTAGGCAACTATTTAGATTCAGGTAAATTTTTTAGGCAATTATTTAGATTCAGGTAAATTTTTTAGGCAGCTATTTAGATTCAGGTAAATTTTTTAGGCAATTATTTAGATTCAGGTAAATTTTTTAGGCAATTATTTAGATTCAGGTAAATTTTTTAGGCAATTATTTAGATCCAGGTAAATTTTTTAGGCAATTATTTAGATTCAGGTAAATTTTTTAGGCAATTATTTAGATCCAGGTAAATTTTTTAGGCAATTATTTAGATCCAGGTAAATCTTTTAGGCAATTATTTAAATCCAGGTAAATTTTTTAGGCAATTATTTAGATCCAGGTAAATTTTTTAGGCAATTATTTAGATTCAGGTAAATTTTTTAGGCAATTATTTAGATCCAGGTAAATTTTTTAGGCAAAAAAATTATAATATTATTTACTATTTGATAAAAGATATTACACATAAGTTCGATAAGTAAAAATAATTTTGAAACGAAAAAGTTTCAGATCTTTTTTTCTTATATCTATTACCACCGATAGCTTTGGATGCCGGTTATGCATTACCTGACCAGGCCTTCTTTGAAAATTTTGGCACCATTATATTATACGCTGTGATAGGAACAATTTGGAACATTGTTTCTATCGGTATCTTACGTTTTTCTATTGTTTTAATAAAATTTTATTGTTTTTTTTTTAAATTATTGCTAAGCAATTATAATGTGTCAATTAAGTAAGTACAATATATTTCGATTTGTTCGATACTTTCAATTTTTGTAATACTAAAAATTATTCTTTCGTCTTATTTTTTATTACGTACTTTTTTCAAAAAAAACATTCTAATCATTTAATTGAGCATTTAATTGATTAATTAAATTTATTTAATTGAATAATTAAATTCCTTAGAAATGAATGAAATTTACAAAGTTTTCTTCTACCTAAATTATTTTAATAGATTTCATCAAATTTTCAATGTATTATTTTGCAATAAAAAGAAAATTAAAATTATTAAATGAATATTAATTTCAGGTTTTATCCTATTTATGGCATCATCATTCTTTTCGATCTCATTACATTGGCTCCATCTATTTCTCTTTTCAACTATTATTTCGGCAGTAGATCCGGTTGCTGTATTAAGTGTTTTTGAAGAAATCAAAGTTAATCGATTATTGTATATTTGTGTTTTTGGCGAGTCATTACTGAATGATGCTGTAACAATTGTAAGATTATTGTACTTTTTTCCGTTATTATATAAATATTTTCATATTATATAATTCATATAATTAATTAATTAATTAATTATTCATATTTAAATAATGCGATTATATGTGGAAATTGCAACAAATGTTTGAGAATAATTTATTTCATTATTTCCAACGATATATATATATATATATATATATAAGATTTGTAGGAATTTACTTTGATAGAATCTTTTTTTTATCGTTCACAAATTTTTTTAAGGCTTCATTCAAATTTTAAGAAACTTATTCCGGATGAACTAAAGTTAACATTAACAACATTCATTGTTTCATTTCATTTTAAATTTATGCTAATATATATATATATATATATACTTCATACAGGTTATATATCATGCGCTAGCGGCAATAATCAAAATTGGTCCAGAGAATTTTGAGACGGAAGATTTTGTCAAAGCTCTCATATCATTTTTCCTAGTGAGCTTTGGTGGAATACTTATTGGAATTGCTGGAGCTGCTCTTCTCAGTTTAACTACTAAGTAATAATTCTCAAATATCATTTTGTTTTCAACACATACATTGAATTATTCAATTCAAAAATTCATACTACAATTTGCGGCTTAATAAGAATAAATGAAAAAAAAAATGCTACATTGTCTTATTTACAGTCTTCAAAAGAAGTACCATAGAATTTATTGATTTTGATTTGCATTTTTTTATAAACTTTATTTTGCAAGCTTTATTTTTAAGTGAAATTACCCTTTACTTAAAAATGATTTACAGGAAATATATAAGTTTGACTATAATGATAATAGAATCAAATCATGATAATAAAGTCAAATCCATTTCATATATTTATTTCATTTAAGTTATCACCGATTCTTTTACTTTATTTAGCTAAAATAATTCATTTTAACGATTATTTTAATTCGAAGCAAATCAATAAATAACTCCAAATATAATAATTAATAATTGTATATAATTTTTTGATTTACCTTTTATCCATTTCAAATTTATCATTTATAATTCAGATATTCAAATAAGCAACAAGTGCTTCAACCATTAATTTGTTTACTTGTACCTTATCTTTCATATTTGATAGCAGAAAGTGTCCATTTTTCTGGCATCCTTGCGTAAGTCATTCATTTTTTATTGTTTTAAAATTGAAATAAGAAATTAAAAGAGGTTCCAGTTGACAATGTTGACAATGCTAATTTCAAGCTAACCTGGTTAATGTTATAGATGAAATTTTGATTCTATCCAAGATGATAATTTTTTTGTGATAAATTTCATTTTTAAATTTAACCGTTATCTTTTCAATTTAACTGTTATCTTTTCAATTTAATCGTTATCTTTTCAATTTAACCGTTATCTTTTCAATTTAACTGTTATCTTTTCAATTTAACCGTTATCTTTTCAATTTAACTGTTATCTTTTCAATTTAACCGTTATCTTTTCAATTTAACTGTTATCTTTTCAATTTAACTGTTATCTTTTCAATTTAACCGTTATCTTTTCAATTTAGCCGTTATCTTTTCAATTTAACTGTTATCTTTTTAATTTAACTGTTATCTTTTTAATTTAACTGTTATCTTTTTAATTTAACTGTTATCTTTTTAATTTAACTGTTATCTTTTTAATTTAACTGTTATCTTTTTAATTTAACTGTTATCTTTTTAATTTAACTGTTATCTTTTTAATTTAACTGTTATCTTTTCAATCTTTATTTTCGCTCTTCTTTTTTTCAATGATTATTTTGTTTTGCTTATCTTTTTATCTTTTCACTTTAATCATTTAATTTATTAAAAAACTAAAATTTGCTAATTCTTATATAAATAATTATTATAATACAATTTCTAATATATTATAAACTAAAAATGTTCAATGATATTTTTCTGGAATTTTTCACGAAAGATTTAAATTCATATTAAAAAAGGAATTTCTCTAATTATTTAATAATTGTAACTGATTTTAGTATCTCCCTTTGTGGTCTAATGATGAAACAATATCTTGCTGGTAACTTATCAAAGCAATCATTGGTCACCACAAGTTGTTTCTTTAAAACTCTTGCAACAAGGTTTCTCAACCTGTCCTATTAATTGATATCAGAAAGAAAGAGCTAGATATTGCATATGCAATTAGATTCCATCCAAAATTTAGAAGTACTGTTTATATGAACAGATTCGATGATTCAAAATTTACCTAAGATTTATTAAAAATATGACGCAAAATGTTATATGTAAAGAGAGAGAGAGAGAGAGAGAGAGAGAGTTTAATACTTCTTCAAAGTATTTGGCTTCTTTTTTTGATAAACAACCTTTTTTTGTATAATTACTTCTAAAACAATTAAGAAATTAGAAATTAGAACTTTATGATAGTTTTCTAAAATTAATATAAATTAAGTTGTGAAGCGATAATATTCGTCTTCTTGGGATTATCAACGGTATCAAAGAAGCATAATTGGGATTCAGTCTTCATTGGAATAACATTAATTGCATGCTTAGTTTGTAGATTTATTGGTATGTTCATTTAATGGAATTAAATTATAAATTAATTAAAGACTTAATATAATTAAAAGATTTAACATTTAACATTTGGCAATTTATATTTAATTTCATTTAAATTATAAGGTGGATAATTAATTCAATTCTAATTTATAAATGAAAAATGTATAAAGTTACAGGAACTTATGTTTTGACATGTTTGGCAAATAGAGGAAGACAACAAAAGATAAATCTTGTTGATCAATTTATAATGGCTTACGGTGGCTTACGTGGCGCTATTTGTTATGGCTTAGTGATGACATTGGATAAGGAGGCAATTTTGGCCAAGGAAATGTTTGCTTCAACAACGATTATTGTTATTTTAACGACTGTCTTCATACAGGTATTTATGAAACAAATATGTGATAATAATAATATGAAGTGAAATTAAGCTCTAATTAATTGAATTAAAGGAATCTAATTATTTTATTGTAATTTTCTGTCCTATAAAGACTATAAATTTGATATCATTTAATTTAAGTGTTAATTTATTTTAAAACTATTGAAAGATTTGATATTACCATTTCCTGAGTCATTTTAATTATGTATGTTTAATTAATTTTTGCATCAAGTATCTCAAACTGTAGTATTCAAAAAATTTTAATACTATTTCATTTTCAACTTTAAAATGGCTTTAAAATTTTAGTGCTAAAAATAGATTAGAAGTTGATAGAAATATTAGAATGTCCATCACAATATAAGAAATGTATCATCGATATTAATAGAGGAAATTTCGATTTTAGGGTGCAACAATTAAGCCATTGGTCAGATTGCTTGATGTTAAAACTGAGCCAGAAAGTGAGGAGACATTAATAGAACATGTCGTCAGCGATGTTTGTTTTTTAATTTCTTTAATTTCAATTTTCAAAAAATTTTATTTCTTAATTTACTCGTTCTTCTCTTATAATTAATATAATGATTTCAACACTTGCAAAATAACAAACAGTTTAACCTAAGGTTAAAGGTTATTGAATCAAATAATCTAAGCTAAGCTTTTTTTATAGGCTTTTTCTTAGACATTCATATCTTTCTCATAAGTAGCATAACAACGATATTAAGATTTCTGAAAATTCTTCTGATAATAGCTAAAAAAAATTTTAAGGTTCGTGATGATCTTATGGGTGGTATAGAAGCTGTTGTTGGTATTCAACGATCACATTGGGTAATTCTAAATTTTTTAAACTTTCATTTTTGGATAAATTCTGTCTAAATATCCGAAATTAATACATAGTGAAAGCGTTTTGTTTTTGAATAAATTTTATATTACATTATTTAAATTATAAGTTTTAACTTTGAAATGGCAAAATTTTCGAATTTTGATAACTTTAAAGCTCTGATAATTTGCTAACTTTGAAAGTTATAGTTTCGACAAAAATTATTACACTTTAACAATGATTATATTTTGCCCTGCATGGTTCGTAATCAGAGGACCCGAGCTGATAAATTTTTGGAAATTTGTGATAAACAATGATTAGGATATGTAACGAGTCCTATTCTATAATTTGAACAAGTTGATAAATGATTATGATAAGTTATGGTATAATTTAATGTTAAATGTATTCAAATTTGATAATTTGAAATTATTAATAACAAATTGAAGCATGAATATAATTAATTCAACGTCTTTTATATATGAAATTAAAATTTTAAAATTTATTAAGCTATTGAAAAAAAAATTACAATTAAATTTATAAACAATTCATACTATATATAATAGTTAAGAAACAATTAAGTTCATTAACAGTAATGAGATAATTTAAGAATTTGTTGTTGCAAAAATTATTGATATGATGATTTCAATGTAATTTTAAATTTTATATTTTATTTGCATTAAATTTAAATTTTGTAATAATTCGGCATTTGTTAATTGCAAAAGAAACAGTCATATGAAAAGGATAAATTATTTGCTGCAAAAAAGTTTTTTAATTAATGTAATAAATTTGTTGAAATAAAACAATTACTTCTTCCTTTCTATTTTGTCACTTTCTTCGTTGATAATAACTGATTAATGATAACTGATAAATTGAAATTGAAATGATAAATTGAAAGAATTAAATCATTCCTCAAATACATCACAAATTTAATTCTTTTAAGGAAAAATTTTTCTCCGGTATTATAAAATTTAAAAATATATGCTTCATTATTGCAATCGGTAAACAACTTTCACTTATTATTGTTTTGCCATCAGAATTTTCATTAACATTTGATATCTTGTTTCTATACGATTTACGGCAAACCGGCAATTGCTTCTTCAGGTAATTCCGTTTCACTTACACGGAAAAAACCTGAAAATAAACAAATAAAATTCGAATTCACGTTTATTTTTTTAGTTACAAACTTTTTAGCTCATATTTAAATTAAATCGATTCTTAGACGACAGTTCGTCTCAAAATTTAAGAACCATAAAAAGGTACTAAATTTTAAAATTAATTAACTCTCTTTTATGTTTGTCTATCGTAGAAAGTTAAATTTGAAGCACTTTTATGTGAATTAATAATATTTGATAAAATTATACAATTACTGCAAAAGTTTCTCATAATATGCTATGAATTTGTTCATGTGATATGAATTTTTTAAAAGTTAAAAAAAGAAATTTGCATAAATTTCACATACCATAATCACCCCAATTTCTTCCCCATGTATTCATATAAAGCCAATATTTAATGTTATTCTCTTCTCCCCAACCTAATAATTTAGCGCAATGTCCATAAAGTTCTTTTGAAATTGTTGAATTATTAGTCGTTTGATAAATTCCTGAAATACATTTCAAATTAAAAAATTGATGCATTTTTTTCTTTGAAGAATTTTCGAAACAATTTCAAAATTGTCTTAGTAATTTTAGTTTTTACATAAAAACATAAATAATTTATTTTCTTTAGACTAACCATTTTACATTTGGCAATCAATCATTAGCCAATTACAAAAAGTTTTTAAGCCTAGTAGTAGTAGTAATAGTAGTTGTTATATTACCTGAATCATAATGCTGAAAATCCTCTCGTGCCGTAAAACATGCAAGTATTGGTCCATATAAATAAATTTCACGTTTAATTAATTCCGTTTGATCATCTGAAATGAATAGGGAAAAGTGGAATTAATTTTTAAAAAATGAAATTAGTTTATAAGTTAAGAAATTTTAAAAATTTAAATTTATCTGTATCATATAATTTTAAATCCATCTATATTATATATTATATAGTATACATATATTTCATTATTGTTAAATGCTTTTTTAATATGTTTAGCAAATTTAAGCACAAATATTTGAAAAAAAATTGCTATCTTTTTGGTTAATTGACTGATTGATTTAATTAATAAATTAAAGAACAATAACAAAAGAAAAATCCTTTTTGAATAGAATTAATTTGAAAGAAAAAGTAGACATAAAATAACAAAACATATTCGAAATTGTCAGCCGAAAATTTTGAGCTTAATCTGTTGGTTGAAGTAAATCAGTTTATCGTAAATTTACGATTCTATTATCTTTTTGCAATTATCCGATCAATCAATATATTATACTTTTCAGTGATAATCGTAATTAATTCTTTCACAAAATTAAATTACTGATAACTTTTCATCTTTAAAATAAAATATTTCCAATAAAAAAGTGTCAAGAAGTGTCAAATGATTAGCATAATAATAATTACTTCATTGTCTAATTATTTGTTTATTATTGTTTCTTATTTTAATGAATCTTTTATTATTATAATAAATTGAAAACTATCAAACATACCATTTCCAATGGTTTTTTGAATGATTTCTTGTACGGATGAATTAATTCCATTGTTACCTTTTTCTGCTCGAATCCAATAAGCTTTTTCACCTAATTTGCATATTTAAAAATAATTACAAGAAATGTTTATGTTAATTTATTTCATACAATATTTATTTGTTTACTAAATTAGCAGAATGTAATTAATCAGATTGTCTGAAAAAAAGAGCTCACTAATAATAAATAATAATGATAATGATTAAGATAATAATAATTATGTACTGGTGATAAGATCCTCTTCATAGCTATGACCATAAAGTGGTTGACAAGTTTTTTGACAAACTGATGCTACTTTCTTTCGATAGTATTCAAATGAGCATGGACTACCACAATCTGGTATAGTAGTATATGGTTTACAACCTTCAAAACTACCATAATCACCACCTGTAATTTTAATCATAATTGTTTACTCTATATTTACAATGTATTAAAGGGAATAGCGATAGAAAAAGTGATGACATTTAATAAATGGCCAACCTGTTACGAGGCCATAGTTTCGCCAATGGATGAATGGTGATAGTGCCCAATGTGATCCTTGGCATCTTTTAAAAATATAGCATATTTATCTGATAAAACAAAAAAGAACAAAAATTTTTAAGTTTGTTAATTATTGGCTAATTTGTAAACTTTGAAAAAATAATATTTAAAATCAAATAGGCTAAAAAATCCTATATTTTTAAAAGATTTTAATTTTAATTATAAAATTTTATAAATTAACAAGCCTATGTGAAAGATGCAATAACTTTTACTAATTTTAGTTTCTTTTATTATGATTAATTATTTTCTAATTTAGGATTATAATTAAAATTAAACTAAAATAATATACTGACCCGCCACATTCCGCACAACATGATATAAGATCTTCTGCAGAGATTTGCTTTTGATTGCTAGAATTTGTTGCTATACATAAACGATCGGACATTACAGATGCTGCTGATATTGCCTGAAAAAAAAAAGGAGAAAGATTTAAATAATTTTTAAAGCTTTCTTCTTAATCCTACAAAAGTTTAAATATATTTGAATTCGAAAATTTATTTAATTAATTAATGAATGAGTAATTGGTAAGAATTTAATGTTTTGTTAAGATTAGACTGAACTGGATTTAATTTTTTGATTTTTTAAATTTGTAACTTTTTATAAATTTCGATTGTCAGATTAATTTTCTATTCAATCTATCATCCGATAGNAATGAGTAATTGGTAAGAATTTAATGTTTTGTTAAGATTAGACTGAACTGGATTTAATTTTTTGATTTTTTAAATTTGTAACTTTTTATAAATTTCGATTGTCAGATTAATTTTCTATTCAATCTATCATCCGATAGACAACAGCAGACTAACCCAGCATGATCCACAACCACCTTGATTAGCTACCTGATGAACGGACCAACAGTTTGGCCATTGTAAACGAGCATCAAATTGTTGTGGCAAGTGTAATTTCTTGCTTTTTAATAACTAAAAATGGAGTAATTAAGGAAAATCGGATAATGTAAAGTTTTCATCATTAAAAAATGCCAACTAATTAAATGATAGATAAGTAATATTTGAGATATTATTGATTGCAGATAACAAGTCAGCTAAGAAATATTTCAGATATTATTTATAAGAAGCAAATAATATCGAAACAAATTATAAAATACATTTATATGCTCAATTGTATCACCAAGAAGATATTCCTGATTTATTTTGTTATTTCTTTGAGCCAATACAGATATTTCATGTTTACTTATTGCTCGAGAAGCAAAACGATTATAGGTAGCCTAAAATAGATAAATTACTTTAACTCTCTATCAGTTCAGAAAACCATTATAATTTCTATTTTTTATTGAAATAAAAGAATGGATTGTTATTCAGTGCTAAGAGAATAAAGAATGATGATTAACTATGATAATGATAATGATAATCGATAATATAAAAATTACTAACCTTCCAAGTAGTATTTAATTTATTAACATAAGCAACAATTGATAAATGATATCGTCTATCTTCTTCACTGTGGCCAATCAATCCTTTTTCGCTCCCAAAACTTTGTTTATTTCTTGCGTTATTCGTTTCCATTATTATGCATAATGCAAAGTAGAAGAAAAATAATTAAATTAGTAAATGAATACTAAATTTTAATATTTTGTTATTTAAAAGATAGATTGAATATTTGAAACTATTTAAAGTAAGCATACTTTCCGCTATTAATTTTATTTTTTGCAAAACTATAAGAATAATATCGAAATTTGAGCTTAAATTTATTAACCTACCAAAAATACTAATAAGCAATAATATGCTGATAATTGCTATAATATATGCAGAAAATGTTGTTTTACGCTTTTCTGCCGTGCAACATTTAATTATTTTGCTTTTTTGACGAGGATCAGGACCAATACCACGAATTTCCACATCTTTCGGATTTTCTGTAAATAACATAATGCTTAATTAAAGCTATTCAATTACAGCAATAATTCATTTATTCCTATTTATTCTTTTACTAATGAAATATTAAATTTAAAAATTACAACTTTGTTCTTTTAAATAAGTAACAATGATTACCTACCTAAGCAAAAATTTCCAGTTTCTTGTGCTATTAATGTTGCCACTTCGGTATTTTCAGCATTTATTATCATATTATCATTCACTAGAGAACTTTCATTTAATCATCTAAAAATTACAATATATTTTTTCATAATTATAATTAACTTATAATATCACAAATTTTTGATTTCCAAATAAATTAGCTAATTAATTTTTGCTATGATTTTAATATTAATGATTAGAAGAATTCATTCCATTCATTTTTTTTCATCATTATAATTAATTGCTAAATTAATTTATTACTAAACTAAATTAACAATCACATCATTATAATTAATTACAAAATCCATAACTAAGTATTATTGTGATTATTTATAAGTGATTATATTTTATTTAAGAATAATTAACATTTAATATTATCTGTAACACTTGCTTGGATTTCAATTCATCAGATATAAATTATAAAAAATTATGTACTGAAATATGATAAGAATTTAAAAATAAATATATGAAAATGAAAAATTAATAGTTACATAGAATTGGTTTCTATTTATTAATTGATAATATAGCAATTCATTAGAGCCAAGTTTCATAAGATATAATGATAATATTTGATAATTTCATTTAATTACACATACTTATTGTTTTATTTACTATTTAGAAGTTTTTAAATAATTTATAGCAGAGCAAAATAATGATGAAAGTTATTTGAATAATTATTTTATAGTATTTGAAAGAATTGAAATGTAAAAAAAAGGAATCTTTTCCAATGACTACGTATTATTATTTATTATTATTGTTATTATTATTATTTCTATTATTATTATTATTATTATTATTATTATTATTTCATATTAAATTGTAAAAATGTTGCAAAGTTTCTTTTAATTTTTTAACTTAATTTTTGGTATAATTCAAAAATTGTATAAAAAGATTCAATGCGATGAAAAAATTTAATTAAATTTTATTTATATCGGTGATCTTTGATTTTGTTTTATCAAATTAAAAGATGCAAATCTTTTAATGCAAGCAAAAATATGCAATGAAGAAAATGTTGGAAATGAAACAGGAAGGATGCTAATTTAGCGAAAGATTTATGATACTATAACTTTTTTAGATTACAAACATTTAATTATTTTGACGTAATAGCAATTTTTTAATTTATATTCTGTAAACAACTTTAATTTTTAATTATATATACTTTGCAAAAAAATAGAATCACTAAAAAGTTTTTCCATTAGCAATTGAATTCACTCAATATGTGGTGGAAACAAGAATTTGTTTTTTTCTGTTATAAACAAATTTTGGAATTTTACAAAATAAATTAATTATGCCAGATAACTAATGCTATCTGCCATAATTAATTAATTTTGTAAAATTCAAAAATTTAATGTTATCTGTTATAATGTTAATATTATTATCGTAACTGTCTATTATCATTATTGTCGTATTATCGTATTATTATTATTGTCAGTATTATCACTATTATCATTAATTAGTAATAACACTTTTTCTATCCATTATTTTCTGAAACTTATTTTTACAAATATATCTTATGAATTTGCTAAGCAATTAATTAAGCATTTAAATTTTTAAGATATCCACCACGTATTAATTTTTTCGTACTACTGTTTGTTGAATTTCTGCCGAATCAATATATAAATACTTTTTCTATTTACTGATTGATATGTTAACAGTGATAATGATTATTATCGATCCAATATTCATATATAATCGATTATATATATGTATAAATCGATCTAATATTCATTAAGAATCCTAACATTCATAATCAATTAAATGAATTTCAATAGATTTTAATCAAAAATAATCAAAGAATTTATCATATCACTATAAAATAGCCTAAGCCTTTGTTTAATGAGCAAAAGTTTAGAATTAGCGAAGAAAAAGTTATTGCAGCAAATTTTGAAATATTCATACTTACACTAATTAATATTATTTCATCATTAGCAACAAATTAGCAATACACTAAATGATCTAATTATTCATTTGTAGTTTATTGAATTTTTCGAAAACAAAAATAGCATCAGAAAATTTATATTGGAAATAACACAAAGTTTAATTTTAAAATTAGGAATTAATTATTTTTGCTAAATTCAAAATTCATTCTTATTTTTTAAAAGAAAAATCATTCAGCTTTTATCAATTAAAAGTTTTAAGCAATTCATTGTCTCTAATTTCAACAAAAAAATTAGCGATCATAGAAACCTGAAATTAGTAATGATTGATATAATATTATCCAAATTAAGAATAATTTAGCTATTTTTCTTTCTTTCGCAATATTTCACTTCTCATTGATAATTTCAAATTTTAGAAATTAAAAAATTAATATGCAATAAATTCTTTATTGATTTTTGCAACAATTATTTAATACTTTTTTTTTTTTAATATCGCATGCATATACTGGCTGTCATCAGATAACGTCAAAATTACAAATTAAAACAAAACAAAACAAAAGAAACAGCCACAATAATCGATAATAATAATTATTCTTGTTGAAAAGATTAAAGAAAATGTTGACAAGCCAAGTATAAAATACGATAAAAATATTTGTCAACTTTCTATTAATGAATGCATTTTATAGCAAAATAATTGTGAATTCAATCTTAACTTGATCAGACATTTAAAAAATTGCATAAATGTTAAGACAAAATAGGAATAGAATTGAAATGAAATTAAGAATAAAATAGGAATAGAATTGAAATGAAATTAAGAATAAAATAGGAATAGAATTGAAATGAAATTAAAAATGAATCAAAATTTGAAGGTGAAAGGAATGATTGGAAGAAGATGGAAGAAAATTTGAAAAAAAGGAAAATTATTTTAGATGGTTGAATGATTGAGTAAAAAATTCTAATTGTCCATTGTAGGAAATAAATTGGCTGGAAGGAAAAGATAGGAGGAAAAGAATGATTGCATTTTAGGATTGAATTAAAGTGCGTGAAGAATTTATAATTATATGATGGAAAAAGAGGAGAAATAATTTCATTCCAGTCATTGAGTGTGTGTGTGTGATATTGTGGAAGAAGGAGAAGAAATAATTATCAGAAATGATTTACTTCATGAAATTTAATCAATAATCGGAAAATATTAAATAAAAGAAATCTATCTTATCAAATATAATTAAATAGTTTAATTTATAAATTATCATATTTTCTTCAATTTTAAAAAACAACAATAACAGTAGGAAATACATAAGATAATTAGTATAATGTAATTAGTATAATATTTTTTTTGTATAATATATGTGTACAATAATATATTTGTATAGTATAAGTATAATTAGTATAATAATTTTTTATATTACATCATTTAAAATTAAATTCAGCAGCAACAACAAAAAAGCATAAGATAATTAGTGTAATATAATTAGTATAATATTTTTTTTTTTTTTTGTATAATATATGTGTATAATAATATACTTGCATAGTATAAATATAATTAGTACAATAATATTTTATACTATATCATATTTTAAAATTAAGTTTAACAACAACATAAAAACGGATCTAAAATGGATCGTGAAAATATTTTCTCTGCAGTTATCGCTATCTTATTCAGTTATATCTTTAAACATAAAACTAATTGTGAAATTTAATTTTTGCAAAAATTCAGAAATCTGTTTGAGCAAAAATTTAAATTCATTTTTAAATTGAAATTTTTGTTATTTTATTATTCATCGTTATATTATTCAAATTACTTCTTAAACATAAAGTTTTTTATGGTAATTAAATTTCATTAGAGATCAATATTAAGTACTATTAAATGTGCTGTTGTAAATATTATTGCAATAATATATGAGAATAGAAATGAGAAAAAGGTGAAATCCATGATGATCGTGATTGTAACAACTATAGAGCACGATTTTATCATGGTATAATTGTGATATAATCATGATTTTGATAAGATATAGAGCTAAATTTTAAAAAATAGAAAAGAAGAATGATTAAAATATTGTATATGCTTATCAATTATTCATAAATAAAATTTTGATCCATTATTTCAATCGAAATATTTCATTATAAAAGAGCCATCATCATCTCACATCCATTAATAGCCACATAATAGCTTGGCTCTTTTTTATTCTCTATTATAAGCTTAAACCTACTGTTGCTAACTATTTTATCAAATATTCCAACTTATCCTAAAAATTATCATTAAAAATTAATTTATATTAAAATTGAATAAAAGCATTTATTTTTAATATTTCCAATTATTATAATTATATTATTACTTTACAATTACAATCACAAATATATTATTACTTTAAATTATACGGCAATAATTATTTTCATATATTTCGCAGTAATTATATTTACATAGCAAAAATGAATAAACTTAAAAAAAGAAGCAAAGAAATATTTAAATATCTTTTTTTGAATTAATATTAATTTTTTAATTTCTATTTTAATTTTTATTTTAAAGCTAAAAATAGTAACATATCTGAAATAATAATATTTGTGTATGTTCATAAATATATAAATGGATACAATGGAAAGTTAGGAATAATTAATGAAGTGATATGTTGCAAGAAAAATTAAAATGATTGCAAAAAGATGATTCATTATACAATTTAAATAAACTCGAATAATTATTTATTGATGAATAAATATTGGTGACAATTTTATATAATTTTATTTTGCTTCTCTTTTTTGTTTCTCCGCTGTCAATAACACATAATTAAAAGAATAATAAATTTAAAAAAAAAGATGAAATGTAAGGCTGTCATTTATTTTGCTCATTATTTAATAAACAAATTCCAAAAATACTCTTATACTATTTATCTCTTCCTTCTATTATTATGAAAAATGAATTCATAATCAAACGATGCATATTTTCACAATGATATTTTATTTATCATTCTTATCTAGATTATTTAAACAACTTATAATGACACTATAATGATACATAACCTCATAACTCTCTAATGCTTAGTAACTTCTAAAACTATTATTAATAATGACAATATGGATTAATTACTACGCACATATTAATTGGCAATAGTAGAAATTAACTCAAATGAAAGTCAACATTCTTTATAATCAAATAAGATTATATTATGATAAGTTATCATTATCATACATAAATTTCTTGCTTATATTTCATAGAAAAACGGACGAATTTAAACAATCTGATAAATTATCAAATTTTACTTTGTGATAACAAAAATCTATTTGTTTGTCTCTTTTTTGGTTTTAAATGAGATATGAATTTAAATGCAATAAATTCAATAAATTTCCAAAATGTGTACTAACAGAAATGATAGCTTTTAGTTGAATAATTAAGAAAGAAAGTTAATTTAGTACAAACTAATGAGAAAAAAAAGAGAAACTTATTTTAATGAATTTTGAAATTGAGAAAGACAATTGAATGAGAAAATAGCAAAGAATATAATTTCATTCTAATCGTTGCAAATGAATTCCTTCAATTTATATACAAATAAACATTTATTAAATTTAGCGGAAAAAAAAGTTGTAAATTTTATGAAATGAATTAACAAAGCTTAAACAGCCGTGGAAAGCTTACCTTTTTTAATTTCAAATATTTAAATTAATATTTTAGTATTATCAATACAAAAGCTTTAATTCATTTTTAATGAAGAGACTAAATATTTCATTCTAATTTTAGTGCAATCGTTGCAAATGAATTCCTTCAGTTTATATACAAATAAACATTTACTAAATTTAACGGAAAAAAAGTTTGTAAATTTTGTGAAATGAATCATCAAAGCTTAAACAGCCGTGAAAAGCTTACCTTTTTTTAATTTCAAATATTTAAATTAATATTTTAGTATTATCAATACAAAGGGTTCAATTTATTTTAATAAAGAGGCTAAATATTTCATTCTAATTTTATTGCAATCGTTGCAAATGAATTCCTGCAGTTATATACAGTTATATACAAATAAACATTTGCTAAATTTAGCGGAAAAAAAAGTTGTAAATTTTATGAAATGAATTAACAAAGATTAAACAGCCGTGAAAAGCTTACCTTTTTCAATTTCAAATATTTAAATTAATATTTTAGTATTATCAATACAAAAGCTTTAATTCATTTTTAATGAAGAGACTAAATATTTCATTCTAATTTTAGTATATTTGTTGTAAAATTTTTGCTGACCAAAATTAACCAAAACGAAAAATTCGACGATTACTTTCAAATTTATTGAAAATTTCTAAATTATTCAATTTGATTCATATATTATTGATAGTTATCTAATTTTTTTTCTAAAATTAATTTTATCAAATTCTGGCAACAAAATAACTTTTTTATTATGATAAAGCATTTATTCAACGAAAACGAAAAGAGAGAGATGGAGAAAAGTACTTTAACTATTTTTTAAAATAATATATAGTATTTGAAAGATTTAAATACCTGAAATTTGACTTTAACTAATCTAATTAACCTTCATTAAGAAAAAACGAGAAAATAGAGAATTTCATAATAATATTTATTCGCACAATTAAAATAGCATAATATATTTTTAGGTGACTTTATGTTGTTGAAAGGAATTAAAAATTTCACGATTTAGCGGTGAAATTGAGGAATGAAAATTTAATATTTTAAAAGATCATTTCAATTAAAAAGCATTTTTGATATCTTTTTTGCTGTAATAATTTTTCCATACTTAATTGAAGTTATAATTACAGAATATTTTAGAATTTATTTATTTTCGGTGAGGTAAAAGAGATAAATCTATTTTGTTGAACAAATATTTTCCTTATTTACCATCCCTTTTTTAAATGATTCATTAATTACTTTGCTTTCATAACAAATGCATTTTTCAATTCTAATTCTGATAATCAATTCTGATTCCAATTCTGACAATTTTCAATTCTGATTCTAATTCTGATAATTTTCAATTCTGATAATTCTCAATTCCATTCTAATTTTGATAATTATCAATTCTGATTCTAACTCGATAATTTTCAATTCTGATTCTAATTCTGATAATTTTCAATTCTGATTCTGATTCTGATTCTGATAATTTTCAATTCTGATTCTAATTATGATAATTATTTAACCCATATAATAAAATTTAGGCTCGAAATATAAAAATAAGACAATATGATCGGATTCATTGCAGAAATTGTTTTATACATTCACTAATCAAATCATTTAATAATTATGCGAATTATTTTTTGCTTATTTATTTTTACACTGAATTTTCTATTAAAAAAAAATAATTTAAATTATATTTCAAAATGAATATTTGATTAGGCACCATTGCTTAATTAATAATTTCTCATCACTTTTATAATTAGTGTAATTAAAGCAACAGAACTTAAAGAATATTTATTAATTAAAAAAAGAATGGAATAAAATTGTAATTAATTTAGCCTTTTTCTTTATCAATTTTTGTAATATTAGCAAAAGAAAGCGCAAAATTAATATTAATTTAAATTGATTTTTACTTTTTGATTTCATTTTAACTATTTCAAATTAAGTTAAGGAATTTTTGTAATTAAATGATACTATGAATAATTAATTAATCACCATTGTTGCATTTGTATGATGCAAAAAATAAAATGCTATATTATAATATTACATAATTAAATAAATTCAATATATTTGAAGTGTTTTTATAAAAAAAAAATTGATATATTGTTTTAATTTAAATTAATGTAAATATCAAAATGCCCAAACATAACGCAGTATTTTATGCAACAGTTTTACATACAATATTGAATTAGCATTAATTAATTAGAAATGCCTAATTTATAATATTTTTTTTATCGAAATAAAAGAAGCCATTACAATATGATCTAAAAAATAGTCTGTAAAATTTCCGAAATTAATAGTCCTAAAATTAGTGGAAGAATTTTTAATACTTTGCTTAATTAAATTTGGCAATTTTTCCTTATCAGAAATTTAGGATGCTTATCAAAATTATCAGTTATGATTCCATATGGGTGGTTCAGTTGATGAAAAGAAAAAAAGCATATTCTTCATAAGTATCTTTTTAATTTTGGAATAAAACTATCTATTGTTTTTCAATTTAATTAATGGTTCATAATTAATTAATGAATGAAATTAAAATAGCAAATATCACAAAAACATAATCAAATTACAAAATTATATTTTAGAACAATTGAAAAAGCATAAAGGATTATAATAAACTATTGTTTGGTAATCCAAGGATTTCCTCTTCCCCTATAATATCGTCCACCGCCTGATAATGTTGTAGTCAACGAATTCGTTAATTCTGCTGGAGTCGTCAACGAATTTCGTATTAATGATTGTGATCCGAAATATTGTCGATATGGATAATATATGCCTGTATTACCAAATCTACCAAATGTATTGCTACCATATCCTCTTGACATATATGGTGAATAAATACTAGCTGGAAATATTTGAAATTACTAGATGAATAATTACAACGAATTTAATTAGAGTGAAATTATTAATGATTTTAAATAAAAATTTTTTGATTAAAAAAAATGAAAAGAATAATGAAGGGAAAAATTTTATTCGTACCTCCACCATAACTAACTGTAGGATAGGTAATCCATGGATTACCAAAACCAACATATGGCATATTACCGGTAAGAGCTTTTAAAGCAAATATACCGCCCAATGCTGTGGTACTTTCAATGATAAATACAACATATAAGATGGTATAAAGACCTGAAAAAGTTTCATTCCAGAAAATTCAAGAAAGTTTTCAAATTAAAAATTAGGAAAATTTTAATTGGTAATTATGTAATGGATTGCGAAGGTGATATATTTTACAAAAATTAATTGAATGCATATATTTGTGTGCATTCGATCTATTAGCATAATTTATGCTAATTATGCTTTAATTAATTATTTTAACTAAATTTAATTTCTTTTTTGCTTCTATAAATTTAAAGATGTATTCTAAAATAAAATTAAAACATTAAACAAAAATTCAAATTTTAGCTAATTTTTTATAATTAAAATTTATTAAATATCTAAAAGAAATAAGAGGCAAAAAAAAAAACTCACCTAATTTGCTTGAACAATAAGGACGACGCATATTGTAGAAGATGTTATTGTATGAGTAATAGTGTTGCTATGATATAATATTAACCACAAAATGCTATCTATATATAATTGTCCTCTATCTCTATCTCTCTGTCTTTCTCTCTCTCTTTTCCTCTTCCTCTTCAAATTATTCTGTCACTTATACTATCATTTCTTTATTTATGCTTTATTTCAATCAAAAAATTCAGGTTTTCTTACATTTTAACCTATTTTTTCATCATTTTTTCGACCTTCATTTCAACATCAAATCGTAAAGAAGCTTTTCTTCTCATTCATTCAATCACCTCTCTCTCCCTCTCTCTCTCTCTCTCTTTCTTAGAAATGTGAAAAGTTAAAAAGAAAGAATATTATCCCTCTCCCTCTCCCTTTCTCTCTTTGAAATGTGGAAAGTTAAAAAGAAATAATATCATTCATTCCTCTCTCCCTCTCCCCCTCTCTCTCTTAGAAATGTGAAAGGTTAAAAAGAAAGAATATCATTCATTCCTCTCTCTCTCTCTCTCTCTCTCTCTTAAAAATATGAAAAGTTTGCATAATTTAAAAAAGAAAATGCTTTAATCAGTTTAACAAAAAAAAGAAATGAAATAAAATAAATTTGGAAAAAAAATTAAAAATCAATTTTGCATAATTAATGAGATGGAAAAGGTTATTTCATTTCTTATTTGTTCCATTCAAAAGAAAGTACCAAAAAGTTCGGCAAATATAAAAAGAAAAAGTTATTCATTTCCAATTAACAAATTTAATGAGTATAATTTGGTAATTCCGATATTTGATGCTTTTTCATCATTGAAAAATTGCAATGAAATGATTGATGCATTTGAAAAATTGTACTATTATGTAAAAAAAAACAAGAAATAAAAGGTTAAAGTTCATTTGGTATAATTGATATAATTTTTAGGAACGAGAAAATGATGGAATAATTTATTTCATTAAAAACTGTTATTTACATTTTTGAATAACTTTTAATTTTTAAGTAGTTTTTCCAGTTTCTCTCTTCTTTTTTGTAAGTGTCAGATAATAAAAACAGAAATTCGACATATTTAATCGTTTATAGTATTTTGTGATGAAATAATTAATTATTCGTTGAACATTTTCCCTTTACTATGCAGTAACAATTCGATGATCGCAATAACATTTTGATGATTCGTCGCATTTTTTTTTTTTTTTGATATCATCACAATTTTACAACAACTTTTAAAATTATAATCACAAAAATTCCTAAACGAATAAATAATTATCAAATAGAAAGCTAAAAATATCTTCTTGGGATTTTTTCCCATTGTTTTTTAGAAATGTGAATTTTCTTTTTTACGAAATTAAATTTCATTCATTAAAATTTTGCATTAAGAAAGACTATGGAAAGATAAAGTTGTGTGGTATGGAATGTTGAATTCTTTTCTTAAAAGTCTATTTTAAGATCTAATCTATTTTAAGAATTAATTTATATTTGAAAGTAAGTATTTCATCGTTAACAACTAAATGCTTAACTTAATAAAGTATTCGTTTTTTGTTTCAAATAAATTTAAACTGATTAAATTACAGTTCCCGTGAAAAAAGGATAAAAGAAATCAGATGGAAATTCAATATTAATTGTTGGAATTTTTGCAAATAATTGAGTTGGTGCAACAGTTTGATCAACAAAATAAATTATAATATTAAAATAAAAGTATTGATAAGGATATTTGGTTAAATCGATGATATTCGAATCGCTTAATTCAATTTCATATGAGATTAAACGATGAGAGTAAGATTGAATATTTCCAATTCGTACATATGCAAATTTGATCGATGCAGCTGTTATTAATTCACAACTTTCATCCAATTTATTCTGCAACAGAAAGAAATTAATGAGAAAAAATAAAAGTATAAAAGGTAAAAATTTTTTGATATTTGTTATCAGTTTTATGATAAGTTAAATAAATCATATTAATAGTTTAAATCACTTAAATTGAATAATTTAAATTATTTAAATTAGATTATTAATTTTCAATTGTTTTCATTCGATTTTATTTTAAGATTTTATAAATTAAAAAAATTTAATTAGAAATTTAATTTAATAAATAAATCAAAAAGTTTAAATATAAATGAAATAAGAATTAAATCGAATTGGTTGACCGTTTCTGTGAATAATAATTTATTATTTCGCATAGTAATTGTTTCATTTGTATTATACGGTAAGCTGTAAACAATAATATCATTCCATTCATTGAGTAAATGTTGAATTTGATCCAATATCTGAGCGCATGTCGTAATTCTAAACAACATATTGAGCGTTCAATTTGAATTCTATCAAATATAGTCTGATAATTTATTGATAAATGTAATCATTTGAAAATAAAGCATTATAAATTGCATAATCAATTTGAATTTATCAAATATAATCTGATACATATTGAACGTTCAATTTGAATTTATCAAATATAGTCTGATAATTTATTGATAAATGTAATCATTTGAAAATAAAGCATTATAAATTGCATAATCAATTTGAATTTATCAAATATAATCTGATACATATTGAACGTTCAATTTGAATTTATCAAATATAGTCTGATAATTTATTGATAAATGTAATCATTTGAAAATAAAGCATTATAAATTGCATAATCAATTTGAATTTATCAAATATAATCTGATACATATTGAACGTTCAATTTGAATTTATCAAATATAGTCTGATAATTTATTGATAAATGTAATCATTTGAAAATAAAGCATTATAAATTGCATAATCAATTTGAATTTATCAAATATAATCTGATACATATTGAACGTTCAATTTGAATTTATCAAATATAGTCTGATAATTTATTGATAAATGTAATCATTCGAAAATAAAGCATTATGATTTACTGGAAATTTAAAAGTATACCTTAGACGACAGGCTGTATTAATTTGAATACCAAATCGTATATTAACTTGTTGATTCCGACTGTTGCATTCCATTCCGGATAAAAATGAAAATTCCGCATTTGTGGTACTATCAATTCGAATTATTTGTCTCATATCATATCCCAATGGCTTTTTCACTTCTGTAGCATTTGAAGTGGATAAAGCTTCAATAAAAATTGCATCAAATTGATATAATTGTTGAAAATAACTTTGTTCGGTTATATTAGCATAATGAACACTTGCTAATATATCATCCAATAATCCATTATGAGTGATAAATTTAATTAACACCTGTAATTTATGCATTATTTTATTGACATCAAAACTAATTAACCTGTGACACCTACATAAGCTGCGAGGAAATTCTTGATTTCACCACTTTGTTTATTAATGAAAACTTATGTTTTATTAAAATCAATTATCGTCTAATTAAAATTAGAATTAGCTTCAATATAATTTGTCCATGCAATTTGTCAAAAAAGTTATTGCTGAATTATTTTGCTGATAAAATATTAACACTTTAATATTAAGCCAACTATAAGTTCCACCTGCGAAACGGCATTGATACAGGCTGTACCATTCCAGTACAACCAACGGATCAGATGACTTTCTTCCGAAATACCTTCCATTGATACTATCGTTCGATTACCATCCCTCTAAAAATTCTTCTCAATTTAAAATTTGAAAATTTTACAGTAATTCTTTTTAGAAATATTGAAATTATTTTTGAAATTTAAAATTTGTAATTTAAGTAAATCGTATATGAATATATTTGTGTACTTCTCACTTGCTGAATAAATATTTGAATCGTAAAATTATAAGGAAAATTTATATATGAAATAATAAATGTATTATAGTACCATTATTAATTTATTATTAATTATAGCATCGAATTAAGAATACCTAAAGATATTCGATTTATCTCTTTTTCATTTCTATTATCAGTAAATGTTTCGATGATTCCAAATTGGACTAAGTTTTAACTTTCAATGATGAATTATTATTTCCTTTGTAGACATATTATTTTTCATTAATTAATTCAATAATTAAAAATACATTTTGCTATTAACATACCTCAGTAGAATATTTGCGCAAATAGTGGCTTACGTTAAGATATTTTAAACCGATACAATGTTTTTCATCAAATATATTATTCCATTGAGGCATACAAGTTATACTGATATTTTTGGATAAAGCTGAAATTTTTGATAAGAATATCTTTGGAAATCATTCTATTTCAGACTTTGTAAATTAGTCTTTTATTTTAAACTAATTAAAAGCAATATTTTTAAATTTGAAATCATTAATTTCTTTTTTATTTCAACTATTTCTTTCATGATTGTTTATTTATAATGAGCGGAATCAAAAATAAATAAATAAATAAATAAAACAAACGAAGTGGTGCGGTTCCAGCACATTGTTCAGAAAATATCTTTACCGGATACTCAAAAGGTGTCACTTTTTCACCATCCCACACCTCGACTATTTCTTCCTAAATTTTTTCAATCAATATTTTATAATAAATCGCAAACATTTAGCGTTAGCGTTTGCTTCACTCTTCATTGAGAGAATTTCAACTTCACAATTCCTAAAGACATCTGAAGGAACAAATGCTTAATTAATTAGATGAAATGAATTATCTAATATAATTGTACGTTAATTAATTAAATGAACTGAATTATCTAGTATAATTACAATATGCCTTACAAAAAAAATTTTAATTGACATTTTAAATTATTAAAATTTGAAGTTATTAAAAAAATCTTAAAACAATGAGAATTTAATATTAAAATAAAAATTTATCAATGTATCAATGAAACATTGTTATTGCCAGCTATAGTTATATCAGAGGTCAGGGTCAGTTCATATCAGAGTATCTATTAGAAATATATATCCGTTGATTTTTTTTAGTATAAATGGTTAAGCCTAATTAATAACACTGAATTAATTACATTTATTGATTATAAGTTAATTATCATAAATCCGACGCAATTCGGGAGTGATGATCAACGATTTTGCCCCTGAATTTGCATAATAAAATTAACAAAATACACCCCGAAAATAAAAAAAACAACACGAAGAAACAAATGGTATCCAATTAAAAGAATGGA